>MU745821.1:46070-135323 GCA_026770625.1 Nicotiana glauca
TTTTTCTATATATATATATATATATATATATATATATATATATATATATATATATTTATATTTGAATTGTACAGGTTTATGTGGTAGTTTGGTCTAGCCTCGTTACTACTTCACCGAGGTTAGGCTAGACACTTACCAACACATGGGGTCGGTTGTACTGATGCTATACTCTGCACTCTTTTGTACAAATCCCAGTAATGTTAACTTCGGACAGTAGATCAGTTGGCTATCTTCAGTCCACGCGGAGATCCGAGGTAGACCTGTAGGCGTCCGCAGGCCCTGGCGTCTCCTCTATTTTTTATTCCCTGTTTCATTTTCCTTATTTCAGAAACAGTGTACTGTTATTCTTCAGACTTTGTGTGTAGTGAATCTTAGACTGTCTGTGACAATGTGACACCAGTTTTTGGGTGGTTAAGGCTTGAGTAATTATAATAGACATAGATTCCAGATACTTCATTTTATTGTTGTCTTCCGCTTAAATTTAAATTTCCGTTGTTATCATGTTATCGCTTTATATTCCAGATACTAATGTGCTGGCTTAGCTCACATTAGTAGGCACCATCACGACCCCCCGAAGGTGGAAAATCTGGGTCGTGACACTTCCACAATTGGTAGCTCATCTAATCTTCTTACAGAATCTGGATTGAATGTGTTGGCCTTGATTGTTGCCTTAATTTAGGCTTGCAAAGATTCTTTCCATCGCAGTTGTCTATGATTTCTGCTGATTGATTTCTTTCCTTAAGCATCCAGATTGACTTCAGCAATCTCGTAGTAGCTCCTTGATTTCTTGATCTTCTCTGATTGATTTCCTGTACAGATATATTATTTGCATCATTAAAATTAGATCTAATATCAACATGTTGTTTTATGATTCTGAACTCTTTCAAATGAAAGAAGGAAAATCTATTGAAGAGATATTTACCAGATTTAGCAAAATAGTTAGCAATCTAAAAGCTTTCGGCAAACTATATTCAAGTGGTGATAAAGTTAGAAAGATTATGAGAAGCCTACCAACTACTTGGCAGACCAAAGTAGTCACACTTGAATCACAGGATCTGAATAAGTTATCTTATCATGAACTTCGAGGAGAACTCATAGCTTTTGAAAAGACACATCTTAAGAAAACCAACCAAAAAGAAAAGAAGAAAACAGTTGCATTCAAGGCCGCAACTGAATTAGCTGAAAATGATATCGATGATGATCCTGAAGCTCTTCAAGAAGAAATTGCTATGATGTAAAGGAATATTGATGGTTTAATTAGAAGATTCGGAAATACGAGTAGAGGAAGGATTCCACATAGGCGATCCATGTAATATAAGGACCAAGATAAGAATGATGGGAAATGCTATGAGTGTGGAAGATTTGGACACATTCAATCCAAGTGTCTAGATCTAAAAAAAATCCAGAGTTTCAAGCAAGAACAAATCATTTGGAAGATGGAGTGTTGAAGACAGTTCAGAACACGAAGAAATAGCAAATCTTTTCTTCATGGAAATTCTGGAAAATGATATGAACAAACCTTCAGGATGTTGGACAGATGAGGACACTTCAGATGACGAATTCAAAGATAACAATGAATACTATTTCATGGCACGAGGTGAAACAAGCGAGATAAGGTCTTATAACTGTGAAAGATGTAATGAATTGTAGGATATTCTTGATCTTACTTTGAAAGAGTCTCAAAAAATGATGAATGAACTAAAGAGACTCAACAAAGAAGTAAAACACTGGAAGCTCAAACATGAAGTATGTGAAATCGAAAAAGAAGTACTTCAAGAAGAGTTTCAGGAATTGCAAATGCAAGTCAATGGAATGTGCAAATCCACCAGTCATAGTTCTATCAGGTCAAACCAGGCGACTTACAAGTCAACTGGAGAAGGACCAGCCAGAACAGAGTCCACTAGTACTAACACTAATGGAAGACCTAAAAATGGGTCAGGAGTTACGTGTCACTACTATAATAAAAGTGGACATAAATTTTTTTTTGTCGATTTCGTAAGTCAAATATTTTAGGATGGATTTGGAAACCCAAAAATAATTTTGAACCTAGTAGTACTAACCAACCAGGACCCAAGCAAGCTTGGGTACCTAAAAGAAAATTATCACTATGTTTTGCAGGAACACCACAGGAGAAGTCGCAAAGGAAAGTGGTACTTAGACAGTGCGCATTCTAGTCACATGACAGGTGATAAAAACTTGTTCAAGAAAGTTACAAAAATAGATGGAGGAAGCGTTAAGTTTGGCGATGACTCAAAAGGAAAAATAATTTGTACCGGAACAATTCCTAACAACTGCAATATCACTAAGGTTTATCCTGTTGATGGACTTAACTACAATCTTCAAAGTATAAGTTAGTTATGCGACTTAGGGTATAAGGTAAATTTTAAGAAACAGGTTGTGCTATTGAAGATGAAACAGGTAAAATAATCCTCCCAGGTAAAAGGTATGTAAATGTTTACATTATTGATGGTTTTGAAAATATAGATGATCATATCTGCTTACCATCCATATCTGATGATCCCAGGTTATGGCATAGAAAACTTGGTCATGCAACCATGCATTTGATAGAAAAACTTTCTAAGCATGAGTTAGTTATTGGATTATCCAAACTGAATTTCTCTAGAAATCATATATGTGACGCTTGTCAAATTGGAAAACAAACTACAAACTCTTTCAGAAATAAGCATATTGTATCTACTTCTAAGCCTTTGCAACTGCTTCACATGGATTTATTTTGGCCTATTATAACTGCTAGTATAGGAGGAAAATGATATGTTTTTTTAATTGTTGATGATTACTCACGTTTCACTTGTGATTTTCTTATCTCATAAAGATGAAGCATTGAAAATTTTTGAGATCTTCTGTAAGAAGGTTGAAAGAGAAAAGGGGTATTTGATTACAACAATCCAAAGTGATCATGGAGGATAATTTGAAAGCAGAGCATTTGAAGACTTCTATAATGATCAAGGATATACTCATAATTTCACTGCACCAAGATCACCCCAACATAATGGAGTCATTGAAAGAAAAAACAGAACCCTACAAGATATGGCAAGAACAATGTTATTAGATCATTCTCTTCCAAAACATTTCTGGGCAGAAGGAGTAAGTACTCCATGTCACATTCTCAACTGATGTCTCATAAGGCCTACTCTGAAGAAAATACCTTATGAACTATGGAAAGGTAAACTTCCTAATATCAATTATTTTTATCGCTTTGGAAGTAAGTGTTTCATTCACAATAACAGTAAGGACAATCTTGGAAAATTCGATCCAAGAAGTGATGAAGGTATTTTTCTAGACTATTCATTAAATAGTAGGTCCTTTAGAGTCTATAATAAATGCACATTATGTGTGGAAGAATCTGTACATGTTATATTTGATGAAAATAACTCCTCGGCCAAGAAAGGAATTACTGCAGGTGATGAAGATCAAGCTCAAGAAATTTAGGAGACAAGCAAATATATAAAGTCGATTGGTGGATCTGATGTTGTGATAGAGTCCGCTAGTGAAACCAGCAACAATCCACCAGAACCTCCGAAGGAGTCAACTACTCATACAATTCATCCAAATGAATGGAGAAGTGAACCTGAATATCCTCAAAAATTCATCATAGGGGATCCAAGCAAAGGAATGAAAACCATGGAAGCTCTCAAAAAGAAAGCAAATATAGCACTAATCTCTCAGATTGAGCCAAAGAAGATAAATTAAGCTCTAAAAGACTCAAGTTGGATGCAAGCGATGCAGGAAGAGTTAGATTAATTCGACAAAAATCAATTATGGAAACCGATACCCAAACCTGAAAATGTTCCTGTAATTGGAACAAAATGGGTTTTTAGAAATAAATTGAATGAGGATGGAAAAGTTGTAAGAAAAAAAAAACCAGATTAGTTGCTCAAGGATATTCACAACAAGAAGGAGTCGACTTTGATGAAACTTTTTCCCAGTAGCTCGACTGGAATCTATACGAATCCTTCTGGCATATGCATATTTTAAAAGATTCAAGCTATTTCAGATTGATGTTAAAAGTTCCTTCTTGAATGGTTTCATTGAAGAGGAAGTATACATGAGATAACCTCCTGGGTTTGCAGATTCAAAGTTTCCCTATCATGTATATAAGCTAACCAAAGCGTTGTATGGACTGAAGCAAGTTCCACGAGCATGGTACAAAAGACTCAGTTCATTTCTTATTGTTCATGGTTTTACAAGAGGTAAAATAGACATTAATATGTTTATTAAAAGATCATCAGAAGGTAATCTCATTATTCAGATTTATGTTGATGATATTATATTTGGTAGTGCTAATCCTCTTATGTGCAAGGAAGTTTCAAATCGTATACAAAGTGAGTTCGAAATGAGCATGATGGGAGAGCTAACGTTCTTCCTTGGACTTCAAATCCAACAATCTGAAGAAGGAACATTCATATGTCAGACCAAATATACAAAGGAGTTTATCCAAAAATTCGGCATGAGCAATGCTAAAGCTATTGGCACACTAATGAGTCCTTCAACAAACCTAGACAAAGACAAACAGGGAATCCTTGTTGATGAAAATAGGTATCGTGGAATAATTGGCTCACTTCTTTATCTAACTTCTAGTCGACCGGATATTATGTTTAGTGTCTGTAAATGTGCCAAGTTTCAGTCATCTCCTAAGGAATCACATCTGACTACAATAAAAAGAATTATCGATTTCTCATTGGAACTGTCTCTCATGGACTCTGGTATCCTCGCTCTAACACATTTAAATTAGAAGGTTTTTCATATGCTGATCTTGCAGGTGATAAGGAAGACAGAAAAAGTACAAGTGGAACAAGTCAATTACTTGGCAAAGCATTAATTTCCCGGAATAATAAAAAAACAATCATTAGTTGCACTATCTACTACTGAAGCTAAATACATCGCTATTGGACAATGTTGTGCACAATTATTATGAATGTCTCATCAACTTGGTGACTATGAACTATCATTTAAACCTATACCAATTTTTTGTGATAATTCTAGTGCTATATGTCTCTCTAAAAATTATGTACATCATTTTAGGTCAAAGCATATAGATATCAAGCATTATTTTATTAGAGATCATGTTCTTAAGCGAAATATAGAAATATCTTTTATTGGAACAACTGATCAATTAGCGAATATATTTACCAAGACTTTGTTAGAAGAAAGATATTGTTCACTAAGAGAATTACTTGAAATTATTTGCATTAATAGTTAATATTAGGACCTATGTGCCATTATTTTATTTTGTATGCCAAAAGTTCTGTATCTTTTCTTAATCATTAATTACGCCTTCGATTCCCTCCATTTTCCTCTCTTTTCACATCAGTCACAAAGTTCAAAGAAGGAAAGCCAATCATCACATCTGATCAACTAACGCATTTTCCTTCTCTGTGCTCAACCGTCAGAAACCCTCCTTTTAATGTTGAACCTTCTTTTCAATCTCCATAATCTCTATCGCCTAAAAACCCTTCTCCGAAGCCTTACCCAAAAAAAGATCTCTTCAATGTCCAAACAACCGAAAAATCCCTCTGCTTCCACTAGGAAGAGTACTCACTCCAGAGCAAACACCCCTTCTCAGCCCCCTGAATAGGTAGACCTAGGGTCCGACAATTCTGAGGGGTTTGCCTCTTCTCAGGCGTAATTTTTTTATCATTCTCACCCCTTAGGAGAAAAAGCTTTGAGAAAACGACCTATGGAATAACCCCCTGTTTCCTTCACTCCAAAGAAATCAAAAATAGATCTTTCTAGTTCCCTAGAGTCGGACCTCAATTTCTGGTATTCTCCAAATAGGACTTTTTCATCGCCTTAAAAGACAAGCCTATTGCTCATGGGAGGGTAGTCGGCCTTGATGACATGGAAGCCATAAATTGTAAGGTAAAAGATCTCTTCGTTTATCAAGGGTGGTCAAAGTTCTTTTTTATTCCTCTGCCTAAAGTCTATGAACCCCTAGTGAGAATGTTTTATGACAATCTTCGCTCTAGTAAGTATGATAAGTTGGAGTCCTTAGTGTTAGAAAAGTGTATTGTTCTTGATTGTGCCATGTTTGATTCATTTTTTTAGTGTAAGTGTTCTGGTTTCCCCATGCTTTTTAAAAATTCCTAGACCGATGATTTTGAAATTTCCTTTGATCAAAGATAAAAGGCGTATTGCTGAGTGTCCATCTGAATCTCTCCCAAACCAGTTAGGCCCTAGTGACGTTAATTTCGAAACTCGTGTTTTGGCCCACGTTGTTGCAACCACTCTGCTTCCTCGTACTGGCTCTTTCTCCACCTTCTCTCTAAGAGACACCTTTCTGGTCTATTGCCTTGTGACCAAACTCAAAATCAAGTTGTCCTCCTGTGTCATCAATTTCATGATTGAGAGTGCAGATGATCCCACTAGTCTACCCTTTGGTATGGCTATCACTCACATTCTGGAAGCTAACAATATTTCTGATAGGTTTTTAATATTCTTGCCTTATTTTTTTAATGATCTAACAAACTTACTGTTAAGAACCAGATATGGAACCTGGCCTACTTGGCCTATAACGGATTCCAACTAAAGGTGAATTGCTACAGCCTCAAGAGCTAGGAACTCACACAAGGGCCTGATACTCTTGTGGTTTTCTCATAGAAGTACAAAGTCAATCAGACATAACTGGAAATAAAGTGACTAACGGCACTATTTCTGTCGCACTATAAGTCTCCAGCCCCCACTCATTCTCTATCAAATAAAGTGCTCACATTATGTCAAGTGATGTGATCAAGATGTACCTACAATGAGTTTATACAAAACATCACTTGAAGGTTTCAGTTTCTTATTCAAGCCTCTTGCAAAAACAGAAAAATCAATCCTCACAAGCTTGAAGAACAAAGTTGAATACAACTACGGACCAGTTCCTAAAAGATGTCCTAGTTGAGTTGTAACTTTGTTATTGTACTTATTGTATCTCCTAAACTGCTTAGCTAGAAGCGCTTGATTAGGAATCCTCTTGTAAATCCGTAAACTCCTTGAGTTTATGTTGTGACTAGATTTAGTCATAAGCAAAAGCCTTTGCAACCGTAGGGTGACAAAGTGGCTTGTAGTGGAAACATCATAAGTTAGTCAAAGCCTTTGTAACTAGGATAGTTATAGAGTGTCTTATGATGAGAGCATCACAAGTTAGTTGAAGTATTTGCAATAGGGTTATTATAAAGTGGCTTATAATAGGGAGATTGCAAGTTAGTGAAGTTAAAAGCCTATAGGTGTAGGTCATGATTTTTTGATCCCCTTGTGTGGGATTTTTCCATGTAAAAATTCTCTGCCTTATTTACGTACTGTTTTATTAGCATTCTCAGCAGAATCTTGTAGAAGACCAGGTACTCTACTGTTTGGTGGACTCTTACAAACTGCCAATTTCCATAGCTGCATATCCCTTTACCTCTGTTTCAAAATCTTACAACTCCCGAGCTTTTGCAAGTATGGGGTATGTGTGTGTGAAGGGATCATGGGTCAAGAAACAAGAAGGAGACGTCAAGAATGCTCAAACAGACTCCAAACCCAAACCTTCTGCTTCCCATCCTAGCCATAGTGATCCTGACCTTGCTGAAAAGCTTAGTGCCATTGACAATTAGCTCTCTGCAATCAAAGTTCTTCTTATTGCCACTTAGTCCACTGTCGGTACCCTTCATGCTATCTCTAAAGAAACAGGGTCTAATGTCTCCAGGATAAGAGTTGCGGTTCTCAGAGTAAGGGAAAATGTTGTCAAGGCATTCAAGGAGGTTTATGACAGGCTTGATGGAATAAGTGTTTCAGCTAATGTCAGCTTTGATCCACTGAAAGAGGCGATCTGCAATACTTTTACCTATTTTCTGCGTCGTTAATGTGGAAGTTTAAGATAATGATTTTTTATGTGCTGTTTTTGGACTGAAAATCAGTTTGTGGATAATTTTCTCTTTTGTTTTGCCATAACTCTACTTGTACATCCTGCTATAAATTCTGTTTTCGCATGTTGTGTGTTTTCTTTATTCCCTCTTTGTTGATGTCAAAAAGGGGGAGAAATGATATATGTATTGTACAGGTACATACAAGTATAGTCGACTAAGGGTAAGTCAGCTTGGCACTTTTTGAGGGGGAGTCATACCTGTAGAAGTCGACTACATGCGCCTCAACAACTATCACCGGACAAAGTCAATTTCTCTTATTGAGGGGGAGTAAAATACAGAAAAGTCATCTGTTGTTTATACATATATATTATTTTGTCATCATCAAAAAGGAGGAGATTGTTAGATCTGATTTTAATAATGAAAATAATATATTTATTTTTTCTATAGGAACTAATGGATAGCATTCAAGATTATAGAAATCGATCAGCAAAGATCAAGGAACTCATGGATGGCATACAAGATTAAAGGAATCAATCAGAGAAAATCAAGGAAAGCAGACGTGATTAAAGGAATCGTTGATACTGACGGAATCAATTAAGGCTAAACTGAAGGAATCAAATCAATCAAGAATATCGAAGATCTTGCAAGATAAACAATCAAGTATCTAAATCTAGAAGGATCAAGATTCAATATCGCACATAAGGGAAGTCATTAAAGCCTCTCGTCAAGTCAGAGTCGTTGCTGAATAACCTTATTCTTGGAAAGAATCAATCTCTTTCCAAGGATCAAATCTCTTGGGTTGGCAAATCTCTCCAGAATTCAAGCCTCTCAAAGTATTTAAACTTGTATTTGTACCTTAGCACACATACTTTGATCGAACCAAATACCCTCTCTTTGTCCTACTGCAAACAAACAATGTAGCTCTACTAGACCTGCTGTGTAACAAGTTAGAGAAGAAAGTGAGAACAACATTGGTGAGGCATTGTATAAAAAAAATGAGTGATGTAGGAACTGAGCTATCAATGTAGATCACACCATTCACTGTGTACTCGAGAAACTCATTCACTGAAAGAGAACTAATTTACAACCCAACGGGACTGGACTAGGATTCACATTGAATCCGAACCAGTATGAAAATTCCGTTTCTTTAATTCCCGCATTTAATTTCTGCATCTTAAATTCTGCTCTTACTGTTATCGCGTTATTATAAATAGTCGACTAATTAAAAAACTAGTCAACTAATAGCGATTAGCTTTGAAAATATACAATCCACCCCCTCTTGTACTTTCAGTACCTTTATATAAATTTTAAGATCACTTTTTTAAATTAAACGACAACACACGTTTAACTTTCTTTTCATCCTTCTTTCATGCACTGTACGGGTTTCTCCGTCTCTTTTTAATTGTCAAGATTACTAAAAATATTTGGCCCATTTCTCAAGATATATTAATTAACTTTTTTTTATTTTATTCTTAATATTAATTATTGTTGAAAGTAAACAATACTATTAGACATTTATTGAAGAGAGATAAGAGTAGATTAATGAAATTGACTTGATGAAGTCCTACAACCATATGAAGAGATTCTTGCACTCAGACGCAACTAGAAGAGAATTATCTAGGTAATTTTCAGAGTTGTTTGGACATTATTTTCATCATAAATATTATATTGGGCAAAACTGGAAAATACACTCACAGCAACTTTCAATCCAATATCTTGTAAGTCTATAATTATCAGCAAAATCAAGGGGACAATATTTAGTTGTGTAATGCGCGACAACCTTCTTTAAATGAGTCTTCAAATATATACTTATTCCTTGTGTCAATGATGCAAACCTAATAAAATTTGCAAATATATCTGCGGACTTCGTACTTGATTTATGCTTCATCAATCAGCCTGACATTTCTCTTTTAAGTTTTTATTTGCTTACTATTTCTTTACAGGTTTCTCACTTTGGCTTGGATCATGCCCAACTAATGACGGATCCAGAATTTATTATAGATAGTGGGTGCTTCATTAATTTTAGTATATATTCACAGTGATTAACCATGATCATAGTGGCCGGGTGCTTATGGTCAATTATTGAATATTTTAAGTATTATATATGAATACATAACACAATTTTGCCAAAGTCAATGGATGTTTCCTGTCCCATACCTCCAAACTTAAATTCGCCATTGTGTCCATCGGGTTCACATAAGAACTTTTCCTTTTATGAGCTTACTCGATGCGAAACTTGATTAATCATATGCTATTTTCCGACTGAAATAGTCGGAAAATTCAAAAAAGAAGCTATTCTCCGACTGAAGTAATCGGAAAATAAAATAAAAAATTTTATATGGTTAGGTAATAATAATGTAGCCAGAGGCCAAGTGCTAATTTTGCAACTTGAAAATTCCCGGAATCGTTGTGAAGAAACTTTCTACCATAATTTTGCAGACCTACCTACAAAAACGTGATATTTAAATGCAATAAAAATGACTTATAGTTGTGATTTACCAATCTGTAGTCTTTCAAAATTCGCATTTCCTCTTTTACCTTTTTTAAACCAATTGTCTCGCCTGATATTTTCAATCTAAGCTGAAATTTGATCAGCTTTCCTCTTTAGACATTTGATTTGATGATTATACTTTGGAATAAGACAACAAATAATTTTATTGGTCATTAGAGCTACCGCTAAAAAAAAAAGGTAAATGGAAAAAATAATTAATTTATTTTCATTTTTTTCTTAAATAACGTTAATTTAAGCTCTATCATCGAGAGATCCTTGAATTTTAATGTACAAAGTTTTAATTTCACGTAAACTCAAAGCCGAAATGTATCTTGTATTCATTTTTCAGATTCTATAATTTAACTTTGATTCCACTTGATTAAATTTATGGTTTCTTTGCAAAAACATTGAAGCTTATGATGCATGACACGTGTTATTATGGGAGTGAACTTGATCCTTCCTCAAAATCATACGTTACTCTATGATTGAAAAATGTGAAATAGCAAATCCCCAGAACTCGAGTTTCCAAATAACTTTAATTGACAAGATACGTGGCATGAGCTCGAATTATCTTACCAACAAATTCTTTGATTGCACTCAGATTTTGAGTGTGATAACATGTTCATAAAGGTGACAGACAAAATAAAAGCTAAAAATTGAAATAAACAAAAAAATTCCAAACGTACACCAGCTTAGTTAGAAACAGAACAATATGGACGTAAATGACTCGTATAGATGATCCCAACCAGTTGGAATTAAAATGTTCTCATTGCAAGAATATGTATGCGATTTAAACAACACAGGTAAATCATTTAGTATTAAAGTAAAATAAATTTAAATAAAACGAATGGAATCGAATATTTATATAATCGATCCCAACTGATTTTTGATATGATTGATTGACACTAACAAAAATATTGTATTTGAAAAAGAAAAATTGTAGGTAAGAGTTAAACTTTCAACCTCAAAATTGTGTGATAACAAGTCTTACCATTTACCTACATTAGAGGCATAGATATGGAAATTTTGGTTTTAGGTTGGAAGTTCATAATTATTTCCCGAACTCTAATTTATTTCTCGTTGAATATAAAAGGATATTCTGCAGATAAATATATTTGAGAACTAATTCTCTTGAAAGTTGGATGATAGCATATTAGGGATCATTTTGTTGGGAAACAGATTATCCGGTGATTAATTATTTCGACTCTTCCATGGAGATAAAAAAAAAATACTACAATCCCGGAATAGCTAATTTCAAAATTAATTATACCACGATTTTATCCCAAACAAACATGGGATAAACTCATTTTAAATTTAATCGCATTATCGCTTGTACGAGCCCTTATTGCACAAATGTCTGGTACCCTTCACCCGCTATGTTGCACAGTACACTTAAATAGTGTTTTGTCAAAATGGAGAAGGGGCGAATGTGGGAAGCTCAGGCTACAGAAAACTTAAAAACTAATGGATCTTTGCAAGTTGAAGAACCAATGCTTGGAATTTTCTTTAGAAATTTCCTACTTTATGTTGAGAATTGTAGAGGAGGAGAAAAAGGAGGAAAAATTTGGACTAATATCACTCCCAATCCACAAAGGGTCATTCTTCAGGTTTCTAATGCATTAGAAATTCAGGCAGACAACACTTTGTAAGTATACCATTGGAAACATCACCACTAATTATCTAAACACAATATGTTCTCAAAACAAGATTTTAAATTAGGTTCATTTACCATGGCTCCACAAATACAAAATCTTCCCAACAAGTACCCCTGGTAAAAGCAAGTTGGATATTTTTGTTCTTCCAAGAGCAAGAAATAACATCCTTTTCCTTCCATGAACTGGCTTTCAAGTAAGAATTATGTCCCTTATGACTTGAAGTCATAGCACCATAAATTGCAGCTCCTATCAGGGAGTGAAACCAATTTGTTCATGTAAACCGTGCAAACGTCTTATTGCACAGCAATCTACCAAAATGGGATGCCTGGGCTTAAATGACAGTTGGTAACTTCACAGTCTCAGCTTGGTTTTCTAGTCACCCCACATTGATGTACCACCCAATCCAATTTCATCACTTACTGATGACAAATGAAGAGCAGCAGCACCAGTTACCAGATTCTTGTTCTTCTTTTTCTTTTTTGGGAATGTAACCAAGCCTACAGTTGCATCAACATTTTGGAGTGTGTTGTGATTAACGCCCTTCCGACTACTAGTCAATGGATCTTCTGATGAATCAGGACCAAAAAGATCTGCAAAAGGAGTTTCTCCATCGTCAATGGCACTTGCTTTATGTTGTTTAGCCTTCTTACTAGACTTTTTAGCTGGTTCCTTATCACTGACAGCAGTATCATTTTTGTTGGTTGATGCTTTCTCCTTCAAGACTTCACTCTTCTGTTTTTTGTGCTTTTGTTCCTCTCTTGTGCCAAGTTCAACAGGTGGAACCCCCACGTCATAATTGGTTCTTTTTTCTGTTTGTACCAGCTCCTTCCTCTTACGATCAGAAGCGGCAATATCAAGATGACCACTTTCATTTTCGAAATCGACTCTCCCACCCTCTTCCTTTTTCACAGCACTTTCAATAGGTTTAGCATTGAGAATCTGCAAATTTGGCAGCTGCTTCTTGATCTGGTAAAAAATAGTTAGTCAGCACATGATATTAAAGCTTGAGATCCAGAGAAAGACAAAGTATGCACTAACCTTTTTGGCCAAAGCCTCATTTTCAGCAATGGGGTTCCCTTGTAGGTTTAAGTTTTTCAAGTTAACTAATGAAGAGAGCACCTACCACAAAGCCACACAACCACATTTTCGGCAAAAGAAGAAGTTTGAAATAAGATAACTATCAAAATAAGAAGAGATAGGATACAAAGCAAACAAAGAGGAATTTGAGGGGATAAATGAGATCTGCAAAAATGGCTACCTTCAAATCTGACCACTTCATGATAACATTGTTTCCAATGTCTAAGTTTTGTAGTTTTATATTAAACGCCAACTCACTGGGAAGTGTCTGTAAACAATGGAGAGGATGCAAAATTAGAAAAATAAACGACTTGCAGGTAATTCAGGAAGCCTCTGCAGTCCAACATAACTGATAATTAGCTATAGCACTTACCTTAATATCATTATGAGCAAGGCGTAGCTCCTTTAACTCAGTGCAGGATTTGAGTGAAGAGTCAATACCTTGTAGTTGACAATTAGAGAGAGACAACTAGAAGGCCAGTACACAAATGGTGTTAGGACATAGTAACACCATAATGAATTATCATGCAGTAGAAGACAAACGGGAAATGAAGAAGCGCTTACTTTTGTGATTGAGTTAATTTTGGCCAGACTCTGCCCAATTCCAGATATTGAATTTCTAGAAAGGACTGCAACATAAACCAATGCAGAGGGACACTTTCAACTTAATTGATTGTACGGCAAAAATGAAACACAATCAGACTAATTAAATTTGATGTTGAAGTTCAGAAAGGCCAACAACTACACAAGTTAAGGACTATTCATCTTGATGCAATATGCGATGGTGGCACAAAAGAGCAACTAGAATCAACCAACCATCACAGTCCAACAGGACCAAAAGATAGCAGTTTTTTACAATCTAATTAGCACTAACAATTTGCCAAATCATCTCCCAGGGCGAGTAACTACAGCCGCCCTTACAACAGAAGTAACAAACAAAATCTCAGACAAGCCAATGGCAGCTAATAACAGCCTCTTGATCCCGTCAAGCCTTGTCAGTCATCGAAGATTCACGAATTTTCAGTATTCAGTACAAAAATCATCAAAGAGTTGGTCGGACAAATAAAAATGATATGACAAAGGGAAACTACAAGAACACAAAAGATTGTTATTCTTATTCTTTATCATTCTTTTATTTTCTTTGAACTAAACATATATGATCCTATTCAGGATGTAACTAACTACCAAAAACCTTGTTATCTTCTTGATTCCAAACTCTGTTCTCTAAAGAAATGATTGGGAGTTCATCCAATTCTTTAAGCTGACAGATCAGTATCTCTATGGCTGAAACATGTCTCATTTTTTACTTTATAACCAAATGCCTAGGCATATGAAATAATAGCAACCAAGGTATAAAGATTGTTATTCTTATTCTTTATCATTCTTTTATTTTCTTTGAACTAAACATATATGATCCTATTCAGGATGTAACTAACTACCAAAAACCTTGTTATCTTCTTGATTCCAAACTCTGTTCTCTAAACAAATGATTGGGAGTTCATCCAATTCTTTAAGCTGACAGGTCAGTATCTCCATGGCTGAAACATGTCTCATTTTTTACTTTATAACCAAATGCCTAGGCATATGAAATAATAGCAACCAAGGTATAAGGAGTTGAGATTTATTGTGGTATGTTCTTGTTCTCTTGAGTGGATCTTGGTGATATCATTGTAAGTTTAATCTCCAGAATCCAGAAGTGTCACCTGAATCAGTCACACAATAGATACTTTGGATTTGTTTTGCATAAGAGAGTATACTGAAACTCGCAGATATAAGAACTGGGAATCTGTTTACTGATCTGAGTACTGTTAGCGGAATAGCAAACGATATATTACACCATGCTCAATTACGCACTAAGAATTGATCATGAAAATAAAAATTTGAGATCGAGTAACCCATACCTAATGTATTCAGCTCTTGCATTTTATCAAGCTTGCAAATCGAAACAATGTCATTGTCTGCCACAGAAAGGCAAAAGTAGGTCAGTATATTAAACTAATTCTCCAGCATATATTAAGCTCTGATGGAGAAAAACAGTGGTACACATACAGAAGCTCACCATTCAAAATAAGTGCTCGCAAGTTCACAAGACCACTGACCTCGTTCATTGATTTGACCTTGTTTTTTCCAGCATTCAGTACCTGATATAGCAAGGATTGGTATTAAAAGCCAAAGACTTTTTACCTCTTTTAGATCTAAAGACTGAAGACACATCAGTTTTGTAGCCATCAACTGATGCTGTAAGCACCCCAAAGTATGGTGAAAAAAGAAGAAATATTATGACAAGTGTTATCAAAGGCGAAAAGCGCAAAAAAACTGGGCATTAAGTGCAAAGCGCAAATAAGGCGTGAGCTTTAATTGCAAAAGGCGCAATTGGAGAAAAAGTAAAAATGTGTATTTGTAGTCCAAGATTAATAATTATAAGCACGAATAACAAATATATAGACAAAGAAATTGAAAAAAAAATTATTGTTTAATATTGCCTTTTCAGGATTACACTCATTGATAAGGAAAAGTATGCCTTAGAGCCTTGATGCGACACTAAAGCGGCCACAAAGCGAGCGAAACGCTCAGCATGTTTTGAGCCTCGCTTCAAGGCTTAAGCGCGCTCTTGACAACACTGATTATGACACAATCGCATGAGGTGAGTTTATGGAAGGGGATCTTAATGGGAAAGAACAGGTAATAGTACTTTGACAATAAAATCACCAGCCGAAAAAGAACACTTTTTTTCAGAGAATGTGCGGTAAGATGTGGCAATCCTGAAGGATGCATACAACCGGTGTTCAGAATGCTGAATGATATGGAGTGGATCAATTGTTTAATATTACTTAAGAAGGGAGAACCAGAAAATTATGCAGGATGAAAATTTAAGGCGACCTTATAGGACTGAGCGGGATGAGGTTGCTGAGTGCTTACAGAATTTACCCATATCTTCGGGGTAACAAAAAGAGACGGGGTGGGTTGACAGCAAAATCATTCAAGTGAAACTTTTTTAGATGGAATTATCAGAGGAATGGGAGAAGAGGGAAGTGTGAGAAATATGAAATGTAATCTAAACTACAGAAAACTTAAGGAGGAGGAGGAGGAGGCAAATTATCGTGAATTTTGTGCAATACCCCCTCTTGCGGCATTGTAGTGTCAGAGCTTGGTTTTATATTGTTTATCATTTAATAAGTATTACCAAAACACAGTGAATCAAGCATTGTCTAGCTTAAAGAAAACATAGTTATGCCTCATCTGGCTTATTTGGAGTGCAAAAAATATGAGATTATCCCGTTACAGTTAAAATAATTTAAAGAGTATATAGAATCTTGTTTGCTCATTAATCAAAGAAACAAGCAAAAAAGATAATGAACATACAAGTCTGGGTAGATAGGTGCCAACTATATAGATCGGTCACTCTTTAACATTTCCCCCTCGAGCAGGAAACCTATAGTTGCTCGCTTTGACAAGTGAAAATATAGTAGCTCTATGCCTGCCAATCTTCACTTGGATATGTTTTATTAATCAATTTCCAAATGCCAAGAAGAGTTAAAACAGAGAAAGCAGTCTTTTGATAAGTATAAAGGTGGAGAATGATGTTATAAACAATTGGAGAGAGAGAGAGGAGAAGAGAGATTGCTACATTATCCTCTTAACAGACACAAACTATCAAAGGAAAAGAGGTGCTGGAAATAAATGGCGTGTAAATTGTATAAAAAATGTTGAAACGGGGAACTAACACACTTAGGAATTGGCACACTCCAACCAAAATTATAATTTATCTTTACTCACCCTAAACTATGTAATTCAACTAATAAGGACCATCCATACTCAAGATCTCAGTCACATAACTAAGGCAAGTGCATAAGAGTTTAAACAATTGAATTTGTAGTCTCTTTACTCATCACAAAATTGGTAAGAATCGCCTTTTTATCGTGTTTTTATTCTTCCACTATATTTCCTTCTTGTACTTTGCTATGATTATCTGACATGTGCAGACGCAAAATATATATCAAAAAGGCACCAATGGAGGGCCATCATTCTTATTTTATCCCCTCTTTATCTCCAGCAAATTGTTTAGCGCACTGATTAGCTTCTCTCTTGTTTTTTTTGGATAAGCCAACCCTCCTTGTAATCTTCAATCTTTAGAGAAAGATACTTATAAAGAAGGCTAAGAGACTGTCAATATATACATATATATATGCATGTGTGTGAATGTTGTGTAAAGGACTGCGAAAGACAACAGGACAGTTTAGTAGAATAGAAAACATTGAGCTTCACATGTTACTCCAAGTTTCAGATTTCAGGTTACTCCGTCACTTCTAGAGATTAGAAAATGATATTCGTAAAACAATTCTCTCACGGGCTGTAGCATGATCTGGCCTTTTAACACACAAAAGTTTATCAAATGGGAGAGCTCATAGATAACAATAACGATAGCAAGCCAGAAAATCCAGTTTAAAAAGTACTCAAAACAAGAAAATTCATTAACAAATTACGCGTGTAGAATCATACACTGTAAACAAGCTCATCACTTATCTTTTTACAAGTGAAATAGCTCACAACTAAAGGATAAAAGGGACAGCAAAAAAGGAATCAAAATGCTGTACTCACAGTGAGTTTAATAAGCCCTTCAATCCCTTTCAAGCTCTGAAGTTTGTTTTGTACAACAGACAGCCACTTCAAATTCACACATAACTTCAACCCCTAAAATTTCATTAACAAAAATTGACTCCTCAAATCTTAGCACCCAAAAATAAAGAGAGAAAAAAGGTTTCCTTTTTTGACCTCAAGTGAAGTTAAATTGTTAAAGCCAAGATCAAGTCTTTGCAAATTCTTGAACTCGCTCAGACAGGAGACCTGCAAAAAAAAAAAAAAAAAATTGAAATGCAATACTGTGAGATAAGAAAATTGGAGGATTTTTTTTTTATTTTGAGAGAGATTGGAAATTTATATATATACATCAGAGAGAGCTTTGTGAGTAAGGGAAAGAGAAGTAATGGAGTTTGGGTCAGTGGTGTTGTTGTCTTCCAACACTTGCTTCCAGCTCAACACCGCCATGGATAATGGTCTGCTGGGATTATTAGGGTTTTAGTCTACCCCAAGAGCGTGTTTGGCTAAGGTTATAAGCCTTTTTGGCTTATATAGGCATTTTATCAAAGTGTTTATAAGCCAAAAATAAGCTAAAAATAAGCCAAAAGTCATAATTTGGTCTCCGTCTCCCCTAACTTATCAAATTTCAGTTTACGAGCACTCTAGGTTTGACCAAATATTTATTATTATATCCCTAAAATACTTCTTTTTAAAACAAAACTCTTTGTATACTTAGTTCTTCAGTTGCTTATTATTAATTTCAGCACTTTCATCCAAACACGTGACTGCTTATTTTTTAAATCAGCTTCAACATTTAAAAGTACTTTTCAGCACTTAATGTTTATCAGCTACTTTAAATCAGCTAAGCCAAACAGACTGTAAAACCTCTCAATAGCAGAGCTACCATTTTGATGTAGATGGAAATCAGTGTTGACCTATAGGTTATACGTCGCTTATCATTCAGCGTCGTGCCATAAATAATAATAATTACCTCGAAAATACGAGTAACAATTAAACTTGTTTGTGCCATAAATAATAATAATTACCTCGAAAATACGAGTAACAATTAAACTTGTTTGTGATTTTAAGGATATGTGGTTTAGTTCAATACTAATCAATAACCAAGAAATCTAACGTATAAGTGAGAGAAGTAAGTTGAATCAAACCAATATTTTAGCAAGTCTCGACCTCGAGTTGTGATGGCCTCGAGGTTGGTCGACAAGAACAGTAAAATAAGACAATAAAATTAATAGACAATTCTGATGAAATGTGAGCAAGAAAGTAATAAAGTATATTTTTTTGCCAATGATTGACGATGGTTACAAATGATTGGGGTCCCCTTTATATAATAGGGGGGCCCTAAATAAGGTATATTTCTATTTATAACAAGGAATCTTATTCGGACAATTGTCTAACCGCTCAGTATGCATTTGTACTAACTCGTATAAATCTATTCCAGAATTTACGCAATGATCTTGGGGACGTAACAAGAATCTTGCTCTTTCTGTTACAAACCCATAACGGCATCATTTCGGGGTTGGTCATAATCGACTCTGATGTTCCTCGAGCACTTAGATCTTCGAGCCTCGTATTCTGCCTTCGAGCTCGAGCTCGGTCTATATTGAACTAATTCTCGATATGACCTCTCGAGCCTACAAATCGAGGGCATATGATTTTGACCGTATAGCGATAGTCCTTGCATGTCTCAGAATAAAATGATAAGAAACGGCTTTGCGCGCCGCAGCAGTGTTATAGTGATTTCTGGATATATGGATGGCTCGGGCTGCACGCTGCAGCGGTACTGTATTGATGGTTGGATCGGGTTGCGCGCCGCAGTGATACTGTATTGATATTGAGGCCGAGGGCCTGGTTGATACCACGAGATGGCTTGATTATTGCGCTTGGGCTGTAGGAGCCCCTCCGGAGTCTGTACACACCCCCAGTGAGCGTCGTCGACGATAAACACATGATTGGCTCGGACTGCACGCCGTAATGGGTACCTGATTGTACCGGTCATGTGCATTGCATTGCATTCATGCATTGGTTCATGTTTGTACTATGTGGCATGACATTCAGCACTCTCATATCATTGGCATCCCTGCTATTTCTTGCACTGTTGCCAGATACCTTGGTGTTATTTGTTAATGGAGTGTTGTGCCCGAGGGGCTGACTTATGTGCTGACTTGCACTATCTGATATTGTATTCATTTGCTTAACTGTTGAAAAAGATATTTTTAAAAGAGGTTTTAACTAAGCCCAGATATGTTTCTAACGGATTTCAAGGTTTTACTGATTTCTCAAAGGATTGCACTATTCTATATAGCATAATGGAGTGCCTTACGTGTTTTCTTACCGCTCAGTTATTATTTACTTTTATTACTTATTGAGTTGGAGTACTCGCTTTACTCCCTGCACCTCGCGTGCAGTTGCAGGTATTGTTCACCCGGTAGCGGGTTATTAGCGGATTGAAGGTATTAATATCGTAGCTGAGCAAGGTGATCGCCAGCGTTCGCGGCACCGGACTTCATCTTTTAAACTCCAGATTTTATTTTGTATATATTATTGGCCCTGTAGTGGTGTTCAGTCTTCTTTAGATACTCGTGACTTGTGACACCCTGGTCGGGTTGTGTTGGGTTGTAAATACCGGTTATTATTATCATTAAGTTGTATTCTCTATTCATTATATTTAATCATTGTTAAAGGGATGGTTTGGGTTAGTTAGCTGGCCTTATCTTCACGAGAGACGCCATCACGACCGGGTTTGGAAATTGGGTCGTGACACTCACATTTGGCTTTCGACAAGTCACGCCATTTGCGCTCATCTTAGGAGGAGGTCGCGCCTAATTTCCGGACCCAATCTTCAAGGTCGTGGATCGCATGGGGCATCTAAGAAATCGCTGGCAAAAGGGGTAAAGGCATCACACGATGCAAAAACAGAATATAAGAAGACATAGAAGAGAGGACTTCACTTACGATTGGGGTTCCATTTCTCCGGGAATGACATTTTACTCTCGGGGATGATGTCTGAGGTCCTCATTTGCATGAACCGGCTCATCCGGCCCTGGTCCTTATCATCGTCATTACTAGCGAAGAAGGCCTTGCTCGATCGGCATTGAAGTTTGATCACCCTCGGAAAATTTAAGGCCAGTACAATCTGATGAGGTGATTGAGGGTGAACTCTAGCCCCTCGACCATGCTGGAGAAAAAAAAGAAGCATCTTTACTATACGCCAGAAAGATGGGTGAATCTGTCCAATGGTGACTTGGTATCTTTTGCAGAAATCAATCACAACCGGATGTAGGGGACCTAGTGTGAAAGGGTAAGTGTAAACACTTAAAAACCCCTCCACATGAGTGGTAATTCTCTCGTCGGGGTCGGGGATCTGTACCACGACCTCGTGCCCGCAACCACACTCTTTCTTCATTGCTTTGATGTGCTTCTTCGTGATGAAGCAAACATATCTCGATACATGATCACATCGACCAGGAATCACAGAGGATTTTTGACTCCGAAGTCTTTCTTTATGACGGAAGGACCGGGAATGATCTAAAAAAAAAACGATGCTTTATCACCGGCCGGTCGGGAAGAGGAGGAGGAAGCTTTCTCTTTTTGAGGCACAGTTTTAAAAGTTTTCGCCGTTGATTCAAGGATGTGGAGATAGGCGGAGTTTTATGTTTTCTGGCTCTAAAAGGATGAGAGTTACGAGTAAAAAGAGAGAAGGGATGAAGATAGAGAGATATAAAAGGAGTTTAGAGAGGGAATGAAGATTGAAGTAAAAACTTTCCAAATTTGAACTTTGTATTTATAGGCAAGCGGCGACAATTCGATGACGCTAATGGTCGACTACCATCGACCAAGCATTTAATGTTTTGGGGAAGCGACCGACGGGACGTTTCGGTCATCTCGAAAGCCTACGTCATGGGAATGACATCATCATCAAGGACTCCGAAGAATCGAGGCTCCCTATCCATGCTCGGTCCAGAAATGCACATAAGCCCCTGGGGCAATAATAAAATAGCAGTTCTCAGCTCAAAACGTCAGTAAAATATCATTTAAGTTTTCAAATTATGAAAAATGGCGGAATTTGCAAAACAGTACTAAAACCCTGGACCGAGATCAAATAACATGCAAAGTAATGCAAAAACAGTGATATCAATCCCTGAAGGATTCAAATAATCGTCACGAAGACCAAAACATGGCAATCAACCAAATCATGATGATAACAAGAAGTTTCAGTCAAATATGCGGTAAAAATCAACAACCGGGACGGACCAAGTCACAATCCCCAACGGTGATCTACCCCACGCTCATGTCCAGCGTGTAAGTCACCTCAATACAACACTATGATGTGCAAATCCGGGGTTTCGAACCCTCAGGATATCATTTACAAGTATTGCTCACCTCGAACCGGCAAAATCTCAAGCTCGCGATGCCTTTGCCCCTCAATTCGGCCTCATCGCGCGCCGAATCTAACCAAAATCAGAGTGAATACATCACACTATACCAAGGGAATAATACCCAATCGAAAATAATCAAAATATAGCGAAAATCTCGAAACTAGCAAAACCCGAGCCCCGGGCCCACTTCTCGAAAAATTACAAAAACTCACACTACCGGATTCCTCGTCTCGCCACGAGTCCATACATACCAAAAACTCCCAAATCCGAGCTCAAATGACCTATCAAATCCAAATTTGAAATATCAAAAACTCAAGCCCTAGCCTTACCTCTTTTTAATGAATTTCAACCAATTTCCATGTTAAATCTAACATAATCTCGTGTATTTAGGCCAAGGAACTTACCTCTAATCATTCTTCCTTGAATCCCTCTTCATAATCGTCTCAAAGCTCCCAAAGCTCGCTAAAAAATGGTGGAAAATAACCCCAAGTCGCGGATGAAATGTTATTTTAAAACCCTTCTGTGAACAGTCATTTTCGCATTTGCGGTGTCCAACCCGCTTCTGCGACTACCGCTTTTGCGATTTTCTATCCGCTTCTGCGGTTTTCACTAACTTGCACAGGACCGCTTCTGCGGTCCAATTTCGCTTCTGCGGTGACCGCATTTGCGGACCAACATCCGCTTCTGCGGAAACTGCCTCGAGGCCTCAAACCGCACCTGCGACCTCCCTACCGCATCTGCGGTCCCTTTTCCGCAAATGCGGAAATACCTGATATCAGAACCATGGGCAATCATACAAGTCCAAAATTCACCCTGTTGGCCATCCGAAACCACCCCGAAGCCCCCGGGACCTCAACCAAAAACACAGATATGTCTTAATGCATTATCCAAACTTGTTCCAATCATCAAAAAACGTCAAACAATACCAAAATCATCAATTCACCACGGATTCAAGCCTAAGTTTCTTCAAAACTTCCGAAAAATACATTCGATCAAAAACCCGACCAAACGACGTCCGAATGACTTGAAATTTTGCACACACATCAAAAATCACATATCGGAGCTACAGGAACTCTCGGAATTCCATTCCGACCCTCGGATCAAAATCTCACCTATCAATCGGGATTCACCAAAATACTAACTTCGCCAATTCAAGCCTAATTCTACAACGGACCTCCAAATTCAATTCTGATCACGCTCCTAAGTCACAAATCATTCCCCGAAGCTAACCAAATTACCGGAAATCACATCCGAGCCCTATTATTCATAATTCAACGTCCGGTTGACTTTTCCAACTTAAGCCTTCCTTAAAGAGACTAAGTGTCTCATTTCTTATCAAAACCAATGCAAATCAACTCTAACACACCACATACCGATAACGAAACATGAAGAAGCATAAAATGGGGAAAACGGAGCAACAACACATGAGACGACGGGTCGGGTCGTCACATCCTTCCCAACTTAAACAAACGCTCGTCCTCGAGCGTACCCAGAGTTGTCCTAGAAGCCAACCAATAGCTAAATGACCTTACCAAGCATATACCCGGGATGATCCCACGTCACCCTATCTCTTATAGGTCCGACAACACAACATAGCTGAAATTACTCAATCCAGTCTAGCCCATAATTCACAGAACTACCTTTTCACTCCTGAAACCATCAATACGATCAAAACCTCACACATATACTTTGAATAGCCCCGAACCACCTGTAATAACCCATACTTGCAACCTCAATGAAATCATACGATATACCACATAATCCAAGCACTCGAAACGATAATTTCTATTCGCAGTGGTTACCCACAACAACCAAATACCGATAGAAAACCTCTTATTAGCTAAAGTTTCACTCCAACACTTCATACTGCCAACGATAAATGAAACATGCTATAAACCGTAACCATTTCTCATATCAACCATTCATGAAGCCACCTCTCTTCTTACTAATACTACAACAGATTTTCGAGCCGAACCTCGATTTTTTCCTTCCAACAAGCTGAAATCAAATTTGTTCGTATTCATTAATGACCCCAACGATCACATATAATCCAACACGCCACTCTGGTGATATGACATCTCAATACAAGCCTAAGCCACAACTTGCATAATACACGCACCAATAAGAAACGGTCTGAACATACTCAAATCATGACAAGTGACTCAAACGAAAGAGTTGTACCTCAAGTTCATCAATACCATTATAACACAAGACTGAGACCCCATCCTACATCATAGAAATAGAATACTCGAATCTACCTCGAAAGGTCATAACTCCACGTAGCCTCGCTACAATGCATGATCCTATCCAATCACTGCTCTGCTCGAGACACCTCAAGTCACTATACTCGAAATTAACAGCCACACACGATTGATATTTGGAGAGTGAATGACTCTCGAGAATGGTTTTAATGTGTTCAAGATTGTACATGTATTAATCAGGTGTCTCAAGGTTGTGTATGTGGTCAGAGACTGTGTATTCATCGGGGAATGTCGAGGCTTGTGGTATTTTTATGTTAATTATGGGATCCTATGTATCGGCATCTCGAAAGTAATGGAAGTGAATTCAGGTTCGCAGGAAGTTCTTTAAAGTGAAGTATTCTAGAAGGTGGTATTTCTGTGAACAGCTGAGAGAGTATTCGGTGTCCTATGGGTCTTAGACAATGTGGTCTTATGTTCGAGTCTCGTGTGGTAGGCCTGGATTGAGGCATTGTGATGCTACAGCGAGGGAGAAATATCAAGTTGATGATGAATCAGAAAGGAAATTTGATAGATGGAATTGGCAGAAAGTTCTTGTTGAGTTTTATCGTGGTTTGGGGATGAATATATTTCCTATGGGTATACGAAGCATGGAATGTGTAATGATTCTTCTTCTAGATGGGATTGACGGAAGGTCTTGGCTGGATGAGTTGCAGTTCAGTTCTGAAAAGAAGTTCATAAAATTCTTAGTCAACGGGTAGCCTCAGGTAATAAAGGAAATGGTACTACTAATTGAAGTGATTAGACGAGAGTATATGTCTCGAAAGAAGGGTAATGTGATTAAACTGAGGATACTTCAATAGTATTGCAGTGTTTTCTTGCTAGATCGACTGCTGATATCTAAGTGTGTTTGATGGCACAGGAGAATTTTAGAATATCTTTCGAAGAATGATTGGGTACTCGAGGTGTAATATGTATTCATATTTCGGAATTTGGGATCAGGTACAGTGATTCGTGTGCTATATGGAGTTGGAAACTGGGAGTTCTCATGTTCAGGCTATGTAGTGGTTGTGGATAGTGTGTATTGGTACCGTTAGCGACTATTGGGGTTAGGAAGCCCGAGTGGATCTTTCTTTGCTTGGTATATTAGATTCAGGATATGATATTGGGGTGTAGGCTATTATGCTATGGGTTATGTCGGAAGATGCCACAAGTTGCATAGCGGAGTGCATCAGATTATGTTCTAGCAAAGTGGTTGTACTCCAAAGACCAGCGGACCGCTAGGAAAGATTGTTTTCCTTAATTGGGCCTTCGTGGCTGATCAAACTGCAATTTACATGACTTAACGAACAGAACCACTCGTGCCTTATTAGCACATTGACACCTCAGGACGTGATCTTATTCCGATACAACCAAACAACTTCATTCTCTTTACGCTAAGCATTATTTATCAACAGCAGCTCAAGACATCCTATTATTTCCACACATTTATGAAGTACCATATAACCTTTGTTAAAAAATTTCTTCACTTGTGCCATCCTCGACTCAATTTCTGCAACCAGGACTAATCCGCCAGCATACCTCGAGAAGGAACCAACCTAGCACATAACCGTGTAGTCAGCTAATCAATAGCAACCTCCCTAACTTGGCTCGAAGCCATATATCAAGACACACTTAACAACTCATAATACTTTTTCTCTAATGATGCCACAATATCATGGTAAGATTAATCTCAAATCATTCACTAGTTTATGAAAACACAGATCATCTAGTACTGAAATCCTCTGCAAACCTCGCATTCATCCCCACATCAACTGAGTCCGCTCTCTTACGCGACCCGAATTCTCAGATTTCAACACATAAATCTTCTAACATACACATAAGGATCATACCACTCAAGAACACTTCGCAGGAGATAACCCACCTGCTTCGCCTCAATTTAGTATTTTAGCACACCTCCCACCATCATATACGCTACACAGTCATTTTAGTCTTCCCGAGTCTGAACTCATACTGCTTCACGTATTGCACTTTACTTACCAACTAGGAGACATGAAAATGTTCTTCACGCGCCCATAATTCAGGTTGCACATCAAATCACAATAGAAAACGAATCACTTAACAATCATCTATTATCCAACAGACTTCTTCGTCACTACCAAGTCATATAGATACATCTCACAGTACTAACATACTCATCACATGAATACCAAACTGCCATTCCGGCTAATAGGGACAATACCGAACATACAAGTTCAAAACACTTGCTCACATAATCAGCACCTTGGTGCTCAAGCCATAGGCAAAGATCCGGCCTCAAGTCCTCCACACTGGCCCAACATCAAACTCACAGAGATTATATCTCGCCCCTTGATCGGGGAATCACCAGCCATCAAGGCACATCTGATATTGAGCGCTAATGTGCGCATACAAATGCGTGGAAGGAATTTCAAGAGTTATATCTCAAGATGAATCAAGTACGTACGATAAGAATTCCAAGAATGGGAAGTTTTTCTAAAGGTTCTGCAGCCTCTCGAGGATAAATACAGACGTCTCTGTACCGATCCGCGAGACTCTACTAAACCTGCTCATGACTCGTGAGACCTAGTAACCTAGGCTCTGATACCAACTTGTCACGACCCAACTTCCAAACCCGGTCGTGATGGCGCCTCGCGTGAAGACAAGGCCAGCCAACTAACCCAAATCGTCCATTTAATAATTATTAAATATAATAAATAGAGAATACACTTAATGATAATAATAACCAATATTTACAACCCAACACAACCCGACCGGGGTGTCACAAGTCAGGAGCATCTAAAGAAGATTGAACACCACTACAGGGCCAATAATATGTACAAAATAAAATCTAGAGTTTAAAAGATGAAGTCCGGTGCCGCGAACACTGGCGGTCACCTTGCTCAGCTACAATATTAATACCTTCAATCCACTAATAACCCGCTACCGGGTGAACAATATCTGCAACTGCACGCGAGGTGCAGGGACTAAAGTGAGTACTCCAACTCAATGAGTAATAAAAGTAAATAATAACTGAGCGGCAAGAAATCACGTAAGGCACTCCATTATGCTATATAGAACAATGCAATCCTTTGAGAAATCAGTAAAATCATGAATTCCTTTAGAAACATATCTGGGCTCAGTTAAAACCTCTTTTAAAAATATCTTTTTCAACGGTTAAGCAAATGAATGCGATATCAGATAGTGCAAGTCAGCACATAAGTCAGCCCCTCGGGCACAACACTCCATTAACAAATAACACCAGGGTATCTGGTAACAGTGCAAGAAATAGCAGGGATGCCAATGATATGAGAGTGATGAATGTCATGCCACATAGTACAAACAGGAACCAATGCATGAATGCAATGCAATGCATATGACCGGTACACTCAGGTACCCACTTCGGCGTGCAGTCCGAGCCAACCATGTGTTTATCGTCGACGACGCTCACTGGGGGTGTGTACAGACTCCGGAGGGGCTCCTACAGCCCAAGCGTAATAATCAAGCCATCTTGTGGAATCAACCAGGCCCTCGACCTCAATATCAATACAGTATCGCTGCGGCGTGTAGCCCGATCCAACCATCAATACAGTACCGCTGCAACGTGCAGCCCGAGCCATCCATATATTCAAAAATCACTATAACACTGCTGCGGCGCGCATCCCGATCCATGCTCGGTCCAGAAATGCACATAACCCCCTTGGGCAATAATAAAATAGCAGTTCTCAGCTCAAAACATCAGTAAATATCATTTAAGTTTTCAAATTATGAAAAATGGCTGAATTTGCAAAACAGTACTAAAACCCTGGACCAAGATCAAATAACATGCAAAAACAATGATATCAATCCCTGAAGGATTCAAATAATCGGCACGAAGCCCAAAATATGGCAATCAGCCAGATCATGATGATAACAAGAAGTTTCAGTCAAATATGCGGTAAAAATCAACAACCGGGACGGACCAAGTCACAATCCCCAACGGTGCTCTACCCCACGCTCATGTCCGGCGTGTAAGTCACCTCAATACAACACTATGATATGCAAATCCGGGGTTTCGAACCCTCAGGATATCATTTACAAGTATTACTCACCTCGAACCGGCAAAATCTCAAGCTCGCGACGCCTTTGCCCCTCAATTCGGCCTCCTCGCGCATCGAGTCTAACCAAAATCATAGCGAATACATCACACTATGCCAAGGGAACAATGCCCAATCGAAAACAATCAAAATATAGCAAAAATCTCGAAACTAGCAAAACCCGAGCCCCGATCCCACTTCTCAAAAAATTACAAAACTCACATTAACGGATTCCTCGTCTCGCCACGAGTCCATACATACCAAGAACTCCCAAATCCGAGCTCAAATGTCCTATGAAATCCCAATTTGAAATATCAAAAACTCAAGCCCTAGCTTTACCCTTTTTAATGAATTTCAACCAATTTCCATGTTAAATCTAACATAATCTCGTGTATTTAGGCCAAGGAACTTACCTCTAATCATTCTTCCTTGAATCCCTCTTCAAAATCGCCTCAAAGCTCTCAAAGCTCGCTAAAAAATGATGGAAAATAACCCCCAAGTCGCGGATGAAATGTCATTTTAAAACCCTTCTGTGAACAGTCATTTTCGCATCTGCGGCGTCCAACCCGCTTCTGCGACTACCGCTTCTGCGATTTTCACTAACTTGCCCAGGACCGCTTCTGCGGTCTAATTCCGCTTCTGCGGTGACCGTATTTGCGGACCAACATCCGCTTCTGCGGAAACTGCCTCGAGGCCTCAAACCGCACCTGCGACCTCCCTACCGCATCTACGGAACCGCTTCTGCAGTCCCTTTTCCGCAGATGCGGAAATACCAGATATCAGAACCATCAGCAATCACACAAGTCCAAAATTCACTCTGTTGGCCATCCGAAACCACCCCGAGGCCCCCGGAAGCTCAACCAAAAACACAGATATGTCTTAATACATTATCCAAACTTGTTCCAATCATCAAAACACGTCAAACAACACCAAAATCATCAATTCACCATTGATTCAAGCCTAAGTTTCTTCAAAACTTCCGAAAAACACATTCGATCAAAAACCCAACCAAACGACGTCCGAATGACTTGAAATTTTTCACACACATCAAAAATCACATATAGAAGCTACAACAACTCTCGGAATTCCATTCTGACCCTCGGATCAAAATCTCACCTATCAACCGGGATTTGCCAAAATACTAACTTCACCAATTCAAGCCTAATTCTACAACGGACCTCCAAATTCAATTCCGATCACGCTCCTAAGTCACAAATCATTCCCCGAAGCTAACCAAATCACTGGAAATCATATCCGAGCCCTATTATTCATAATTTAACGTCTAGTTGACTTTTCCAACTTAAGCCTTCCTTAAAGAGACTAAGTGTCTCATTTCTTATCAAAACGAATCCAAATCAACTCTAACACACCACATACCGATAACGAAACATGAAGAAGCATAAAATGGGGAAAACAGAGCAACAACACATGAGACGATGGGTCGGGTCATCACAGGGAGGCCAAACACCACGGTAAGTCCTTCTCCCAAATTTTTGACACTTTCCCATTTTGCTGACATTGCCTTACTCATGCTTGTTCTTCAATTATGTAGGTATTTGAGATACCTCCAAAATGAGGCCATCCGCACCCGGGGAAGATATTGAGTCCTCGGTTCCAAAATCAGGGAAAGATAACAAGAACAAAGGGCTTTAAAACACGAAGACCCCCACGATAAGAGAGCCCCAACTCGAAAGTAGAGGAGGAAAATCATTCAAGTGGACATAGACTCAACCCACCAATTGAATGACGAAGAAGAGGAAGAGAACGACGAGTCGACATTGGTGACCCGAACCAGAAAACCAATTGAGGCCGTCAAGTCCTCCGAACCGGAAATCCCGCCTCATGAAGAGGAGTCTTCGAAAATAAATACGGGCAAATCCACTGAGTCTCTTGAGATCGAGATTATCCCCCCTCCTTCGACAAGCACACCAAAGGGGTAAAGTACCGAGACCCCCGAGGCTGAATAGAGCGCCCCGAGCGATTTGCTCGGGGCCAGGACAATAGGTCACTCCCTTCATCTACTATCTTATTCCGATGAGGCAATAAAGGAAGCTCAAGCCTTGCAAGTGCCTGACCCGTGCAGAGTCCCTAGTGAAGATCATTTACGGGATTGCTTTACTGGGGTCAATGATGTTGCCGACCTCAAAGACGCATCTACCCTCTTCAAAGAGGCTCGCCGTCTTTTTGCTCGGGTAAGTATCGACTCTTATTGTTGCAATTCCTCCTTATCCATTTACTCTAACTGATATCTCTTTTTCTGTGTAGGCCATTATCCGGTTCAGGGTCGAGCTGAGCCAATGTAAAGCCGAGCTCAAGAAGTCTTCGGCAGAAGGGATCTAAGGCTCCTTTGCAGCAAAAATGAGGAGGAGCTCAAGGACCTTTGGGCAGATTTGGCCAAAGCTCGTCAAAATGAGGTCGATCTAGACAAGCAGGTGACCATCGATTTTCAAGAGTATGGTCTAGTTGACCCACCTATGGAGGCTAACACTTCAGTGTCTCAGCTGCAACAAAAATTGGATATGATCGGGCAGCTTTGCGGGGAGGTCGATCAAGTTAAGGACGATTGCAACCAATGGAAGGAAAACGCGGATCGACTTGCTACTGAAAGAGGCTGCTCTAGCCAACATGGCCTCTGTTGAGACCCATCTCTAGGGATTCAAAGTAAAACACCTGGCCCAGGCCAAGAAGATCGATGAACTCGAGGCCAAGCTTGCCGCAACCGGGGCTGAGATCGAGAGGACGAAGACCATGGCTGACAAGACCATTGTTATGTACCTAAAGGATGTCGAGGCTGCTCAAATGGAACTAAGGGAAGCCTCCAACTAGGAGAAACGTGTCAGTGATTTGGCCAAGTGTCAATCCCGAAGGGAGACCCACAAAGAGATCCATGCTCGAGGTTTCGACCTCACCAAGGAGATAGCACAAGCAAAAGCACTCGAGGCCGATGCCAAGTTCCTCGTCTCCTCCTTAGACGATGACGATAATGAAGGCAACCAGAGTGGGTTCGATAATGAAGCTGGGCCCGATGAGGAAAATGCTCCCAAGGGAGAGACCGCCCCTGGGCATAGATAGGATTTTCCTTTCTTCTTGTATTGTTTTATTTTTTGTAAGACCTTTCATCGATCTCTTGTATATATCCTTTTCAAGTATATATATAAAAAAGAATTTCCTTGGACGTTTTCTCGATGTTTCTGCCTTGTGAAATTCTTGTAATGACCTCATTCTTTTTAATTTGTGTGTTTGGGATTTTTATCTCAGATGTTTTCTTCAAAATTGCCACGGTCGAGTTCGAATAAGTTTGAACTTTCGGGCATAGACTTTTATAGGCTCGTGCCGTAGAATGGTGAGTCCTCGAGCCATGATCAAGCCATTATTATTTTAGGCTTGGGATAATCGAACCCTTCGGTTTGAATTGAGTGAGAGCGAGGTCTCGAACCCTAACTGTATTGGCCTTTTAAGCTTACGAGATCGGCCCTTACGCTCTTTTTATATCGGCCCTTAAGCTCTTTAAGTTGAGCTGATTCGGCCTCTGAAGCGGCTATAATTTTTCCCTTTTTTCGGCTAAAAGACTTAGTGAAAATTTCTTTATGCCTTAGCATGTGTTTTTTGTACCCGTTGGATTTTTCGAGGGTTCAATTAATCAAAACCCATTTTTCCTTAATCTGTTTGTGTTAGGATAATTTAATACCTCTTGAGGCCTTTATGAAAGCTGATATTATCGAAGCCTTTAAATTATCCAAGGGTTGATTTTATCAAAATCCTTTTTTATTTGCTTTTCGAGAGTAGCCTTATTTAATCGATTTTTCAAAGTATTTGAAGGCCTTTAACTTATGGCGGAAGTTGGATGTCTCCGAGCTGCATTATTCCGGCCGTAACCTTTTTATATGACCGTAGTCTTTAATATGGACGTAGCCTTTGGGTGTGTCTTTTGGACTTGTTTCCCGATAACCTTTCAAACTTGTCCGAAAGGTTAGTCCCCGAGTATGATGGCTTTGGCCTTTACATCAAGGGATGCCTCTTTGAGGTCTTATAAATTCGAGTTTAGACATTTGAATGTGTTGACTGTCGATGATAGTCCCTGAGTATTTGAGGTGTATTAGCGTTTTGTCCCTTGAGCCGTTTCTCACGGAATCACAAGTATGATGTTCGTATAGTAGCAAATTTTGAGACACAAAGTGTTTCAATATAGAAAAAATGTTTATTTGAATAATTGATACATGTGTACATGTTTTGCCATAGGGGGTCGACTATTCTATATGGACACAGTTCATCTGACCGTTTGGCCCATTGCAAAGTTTTCCTATCGAGCCCCTCTTTGACGTGAAGTATTTTCCTCGAAAATATAACCTCTGTGGGTGATGCCCCCCCAGTATTCGAGGTTGATTGAAAATAATCCTTGGATACTGTTGAATTTCCTTAGGTAGCACATAGTTGTTGCCTCGTTAAAAACCTTACCGAAAAAATCCATTTGGGATAAAACGCGATCTAAGGAAAAAAGAGTGCAATGCGTGCTTTAAAACCTAAGGTCTTCGTGTAGAAAGGTGACCTCGACTTCTTCGATCGAACGCCTGCAATAAGTTAGTTTTAAATTCAAATGGAAAAAAGGAGAAGGTCATACCTTAGCAGTAATATTGTTTGAGTAGTGATACATTCCAATTATTCCTCAATTGGTCGCCTTCCATCGTGCCAAGTTTGTAAGATCCTTTACCGACAACTCCGATGACTCGGTATGGTCTTTCCCAATTTGGTCCTAGTTTATATTCCTTCGGGTCTCGACTATTGAGGGTGGCTTTTTGTAGAACTAAGTCTCGATTCCGAAGTGTCGAAGGCTGGTCATTCTATTATAATATCTCTCGATTCTTTGTTTCTGTGAGGCCATCCGAAAAAGTGTAGCTTTTCGTTTTTCATCCAATAGCTCGAGGCTAGTATTCATAGCCTCGTGATTTGATTCCTTCGATACATGTCAAAATCTGGCGTTGGGTTCCCCAACCTTGAGTGGAATTAAGGCATCGGATCCATATACTAAATTGAATGGGGTTGCCCCCGTGCTAGACTTCGATGTCGTTCGATACGCCCAAAGAACCTCAGGTAGAACTTCTCTCCATTTTCCTTTTGTGTTATTCAACATTTTCTTTAAGTTTTGAATGATAGTTTTATTTGTTGATTCAACCTGTCCGTTCCCGCTCGGGTGGTACGATGTCAATAAGATCCTCTTTATTTTGTATGCTTCAAGGAACTTCGTTACCTTGTTGCCAACGAATTGCTTCCCGTTATCACATACAATTTCGGCAGGTATCCTGAATCGACATATGATGTGGTCCCAGATGAAGTCAACAACTTCTTTTTCTCTGACCTTCTCGAAGGCCTTTGCTTCCACCTATATAAAAAAGTAGTCAGTCATAAACAAAATGAATTTAGCTTTACTTGGGGCCTTTGTCAGAGAGCTGACGATGTCTATTCCCCATTTCATGAAAGGCCACAGGGACAGGACTGAGTGAAGTTTCTCTCCAGGCTGATGAATCATCGGTGCAAACCTTTGACATTTATCAATCTTTTTAACAAACTCCTTAGTGTCTTTTTCCATTCTATCCCAATAATAACATTCTCTAATAATTTTGCGAATCAAAGACTCGACGCCGGAGTGATTCCCATAAGTGCTTTCGTGAATTTCCCGTAGAACATAATCAGTGTCCCCGGCCCTAAACATACCGCGAATGGTCCATCGAGCATCCTCTTGTATAATGTTCCGCCTTCATCCAATGTGAACCTTGCAGTCTTGGTTCATAGAGCTCTTGAATCTTTATGATCCGATAAGAGCTTTCCATTTTTCAAATATTCGATATACTTATTCCTCCAATCCCAAGTCAAACTGATAGAATTTATCTCGGCATGACCCTCTTCGACCACAAATCTCAATAATTGGACGACAGTCCCCGGGATAATATCATCTTCTTCGACTGATGACCCCAAGTTAGCAAGTGCATCGGCCTCACTGTTTTGTTCTCGAGGCACATGATCTAGAGTCCACTCCTGGAAATGATGCAAGGTTACTTGTAGTTTGTCCAAATATCTTTGCATTCTATCGTCTCGAACTTTGAAACTTTTGTTTACTTGGTTTACCACCAATAGAGAATCACACTTGGCTTCAACGACTTCTTCCCCGAAGCTTTTAGCTAGCTCGAGATCCACAATCATGGCCTCATACTCGGCCTCATTATTATTCAACCTAGAAGTTTTAATTTATTGTCTAATAATGTTATCTGTAGGTGGCTTCAAAATGATGCTAATCCCGAACCCTTTCACATTTGAGGCACCATCCATGAAAAGGGTTCATACCACCGATGATGTACCTGATTTTAGTAGAAGTTCTTTTTCCACTTTGGGTACGAAGGTTGGTGTAAAATCGGCCACGAAGTCAGCTAGATTTGAGACTTGATGGCCGTTCGGGGTTGATATTCGATATCGTACCCGCCAAGTTCGGCTGCCATTTGGCCAATCGTCCTGATAGTTCGGTCTTATGTAAAACATTTCGGAGAGGATAAGTGGTTAACACACATATTGGGTGACACTGGAAATATGGCTTTAGCTTTCTAAATGCGCTTATTAATGCAAGTGCTAATTTTTCTAAGTGTGGGCATCTAGTTTCAGCATCTCCTAAAGTCCGACTTACATAATAAATAGGGAATTACGTACCTTGCTCTTCTCGAACTAGTATCGCAATTACCGTTATCTCGGACACTACCAAATATAAGTAAAGATTTTCATCTACCTTTGGAGTGTAAGCAGAGGTGGGACCGATAAATATCGCTTCAATTCCTCCAATGCTTGATGGCATTCCGGGGTCCATGCAAAATCCATTTTATTTTTTAGCAAGAAAAAGAACATATGGCTTCGATCTGATGGCCTCAAAATAAATTGACCCAAGGCGACTATCCGTCCTGTTAACCTTTGTACAACTTTCACATTATCTACGATAGTGATATCTTCGATGGCCTTGATCTTGTCGGGGTTGATTTCGATCCCTCGATTTGATACCATGAAGCCGAGGAACTTTCCCGAACCGACCCCAAAGGCACATTTTTCTAGGTTAAGCTTCTTGTTGTACTTCCTCAAGATTTTGAATGTTTCCCGCAAATGAGTTAAATGGTCCTCTACGTGCAGGGACTTTATCGTCAATGCAAACTTCCATTGATTTCCCTATTTGTTCTTCGAACACTTTGTTAACTAAGTGTTGGTATGTAGCTCCATTATTTTTTTAACCCGAATGGCATTACATTGTAACAGTATGTTCCTAACTTAGTGATAAATGAGGTATTCTCATGGTCCTCCGAGTTCATTTGGGTTTGATTTTACCCTGAGTAGGCGTCGAGAAAGGTAAGGATCTCGTGGCCGGCCATGGCATTGATCATGCGATCGATGTTAGGCAGTGGAAAAGAGTCTTTAGGGCATGCCTTGTTCAAATCCTTATGATCTACGCACATTCTAAGTTTGTTCCCCTTTTTAGGGACTACAACTACGTTGGCTAACCATTCGGGGTATTTTACCTCACGAATAGACCCTATTTTAAGAAGTTTAATTACCTCATCCTTTATGAATGCATGCTTCACCTCAGACTGGGGCCTCCTCTTTTGCTTCACCGGTTTGAATCTGGGGTTGGGGCTTAGCCGGTGTGTTGTTATTTTCGGTGGATCCCTGTCATGTCTAAATGGGACCAAGCAAAACAATCTATGTTATCGATAAGAAATTGAATGAGTTATTTCCTGAGTTTGGGGGTTAACCCCGTTCCCAGGTATACCTTTCTCTCGGGTATGTACTCGATCAGTATGACATGTTCCAGTTCCTCTACTATTGACTTGGTTGCATGTGGAACAACGAAAGTTCGAGGAGTAAGGAAATCCTCTACTTCTTCTTCGATTACTTGTTCCTCCGATTTGGTCGAGGCTAGGGACGGTGATTGCTATTTGGCCATCTACTTATCTTTGGTCCTCGACTTTTCCAAGGTCGGAGGCACTAGTATCAGTGTCACCTCATCGACTGCAAATATTTCCTTTGCAGCGTGTTGTTCTACGTAAACCATTTTCATATCATCCACTGTTGGGAATTTCATCATCTGATGAAGGGTTGAAGGTACAGTCCTAATGTTGTGGATCCATGGCCTCCCGAGTAGTGCATTGTATATCATGTCGCCTTCGATGACATGGAATTTTGTATCTTGGATGGTCCCGACCACGTTCGCTGGTAGGATTATCTCCCCCTTCGTTGTTTCGCTTGCCATGTTAAAGACATTTAGGAATCTAGATGCAGGTACAATTTGGTCCCGTAGGCCGAGCTACTCTACGAACCTCGATCTGATTATGTTTGCTAAGCTACCTGGATCCACTAGAACACGTTTAACTTGAATTTTATTTAACAAAATAGAAATTACTACGGCATCATTGTGCGGCTGGGATATGCCTTCCGCTTCCTCGTCATTGTATCATAGGACGCCTTTTGGCATATAACTCCGAGTCCATTTTCTCTGGTGATCGACACCTTAGTGCGTTTGAATATATGCCCTTGTGGAACATTCACACCGCCAACGTTCATATGAATTACATCGGTTCTTCTTGCTCATTTTTTCTGTTTGCATCTCTTTCCCTAAAGTGGTTCTTAGCTTGATCACTGAGAAACTCTCGAAGATGACCCTCGTTGAACAATCGAGCCACCTCCTACCTCAACTGCCTGCAGTCTTCGGTCCTATGGCCATGTGCGCCATGATATTTACACATCAAGTTTGGATTCCTTTAAGAAGGATAAGTTTGTATAGGCCTGAGCCACCTAGTGTCTTTGATTCTTCCAATAGCTGATACGATCCCCGATGCATCTACTTGAAATTATACACCGACAACGAGGTGCTTCTGTGGGATCGATATATTTATCAAAACCATGTTTACTCATAAGTCCCCGGGCATTTTTTCCTCGATCATTTCTCCAATCGTTCCGAGGAGGATTGCACCTCGAACCATTGTTTCTTTGATCCGAGACATATGGCTGATACCATTCCCTATTTGATCTTGGTTCCCTGTCTGTATCCCTCGGGGCCTTAACCGCCAATCTATTTGGATTAACTGAGCCCGAGGGGGCTCCCAGCTAGTCGCCCTCGACCCTGATCTTTGACTGATAACTATTATGTACATCTGCCCAAGATACTCAACCCGATTTTACTTCAACTGTCGTGACGCGATCGAACTGCGCTCGGTCAACCCCTGAATAAAAGCTTGTACTTTCCAATCATCCGAGACAGGTGGTAATTCCATTCATTCCATTTGAAATAAGGATATGAACTCCCTAAGCACCTCACTATTCCTCCGTGTTATCTTAAAAATGTATGATTTCCTTGTCACAACCTTTATGGCCCCGGCATGTGCTTTTACGAGGGCGTCTGCTAACATAGCAAACAAATCGATAGAATTCGGCGGCAAGTTATAATACCAAACCATTGCTCCCTTCGACAAAGTTTCCCCAAATTTTTTCAACAAAATCGACTCGATCTCATCATCATTTAAGCCGTTTCCCGTAATCCCGCAAGTGTACGAGGTAATGTGTTCATTATGATCAATTTTCCCGTTATATTTAGGTATATCGGGCATATAGAACATTTTAGGAATGGGCTTCGGTGCCGCACTCGGAGGGAATGACGTTTGTACAAATTTCTTGGCATTCAAACCTAGGGTTGTGCATAATTTGGTAAATACCAAATTACTGTACCGAAACTGAAAATTTTGGTATTTGATATTCGGTATGGTATTTGATTTAATTTAAAAAAAATTGGTATTAGGTATGGTATTTGGTATTTTAAAATAAATTGCCGAAATACCGATACCGTACCGAAATAGATATTATATTGCATAATACACATATTATTAGTTATAACATAAATATAAAAAATCTATAATTTTACTTTCCTTTTTTATCTAAGTTCATCAATTGACTCTAAGCAAGTAAGAAGACATTTCTAATGATCAAATTTATTCCTTTATGTACAATTTTCTCTTTCTGGGTTGATATTTGCGGGATTTGGACAAAACTTGTTAGCAAACAGTTTTTATTTTGTACTTTTGAGTACTTTAATTAAGAATATTACAGTTTATGATTCTACACACTGGTAAGTATTCAAATTGAAAAAACCGAAGTTACCGAACCGATTAAAGCGAAATCGAAAGCAGAAAAATCTAACCATACCGAATTTAATTAAGTATGGTATTGGTATAGCATTTTAGAAAATCGAATACCAAAAATACCGAACCAAAATGTCTAAATATCGTACCGCACCGTACCGACCGACGAACACCTATATCCAAACCTTTCAAGACCAGGGGTGCCTCCGGTATTTGATCAATACGGGAGTTATAAGTCTCCACTTTTTTGTCGTTATCCTGAATCTTTTTCTCCCCGGACTCGATTCTCTTGGTGAGTTTTTCGAGCATCCTCATAACCGTGGGATCAGTCCCCGAGACATCACCGTTTGATCTTTTGGGCACCGGCTCGGTACAGTGAGTGATTTCTGGTTCGACCATACTTGAGTTTTGTGCTGACTTTGAAGCTGAGCGATGGCAACCTGTTGAGCTTGTATCATCTCGAATATTATTTGGAAGCTAACTCCCCCATCTCCTATACCCTGTGTTCCTTGGCCACCAGTTCGGTCTTTCATGCGCACACTTCCTCTAGGATCCGCGCCTAAATCCATATTCAAAGCAATATGTGAACAAACATCGACTGGTTCCACATTTGGCACTTCCCCAGGGGTTAATAGGTGGTACACCGTTGTTTTCCCATAAAATCTAAGATAGTCATCATCGTGTATGGGTGCGTTTTGTGAGTTTGACATATTTTAACCTAAGAACAAAAATTTCTTAACAAGATTAAGTGTGAAAATAACATGTGTTATCAGAATCAATATTGAAATAACCACTATTATCTTTAGCCCACGGTGGACGTCAAACTGTTTACCTCAAAAATACGAGTAAAAATTAAACTTGTTTGTGGTTTTAAAGATGTGTGATTTAGTTCAATACTAATAAATAACCAAGAAATCTAACGTATAAATGAAAGAAGTAAGTTGAATCAAACCATTGCTTTAGCAAGTATCAGCCTCGAGCTGTGATGGCCACGAGGTTGGTCAACAAGAACAGTAAAATAAAGACAATAAAATTAAGAGACAATTTTGATGAAATATGAGCAAGAAAGTAAGAGAGTATATTCATTTGCCAATGATTGATGATGATTACAGATTATTGGGGTCCCCTTTATATAATAGGGGAATCCTAAATAAGGTAAATTTCTATTTACAACAAGGAATATTATTGGGACAGTTGTCTAACTGCCTAGTATGGATTCGTACTAACTCGTGCAAGTCTATTCCAGAATTTACGCCATGATCTTGGGGACGTGGCAGGAATCTTGCTCTTTCTGTTACAAACTCATAACGCATCATCTCGGGGTTGGTCATAATCGGCTCCGATGTTCCTCGAGCACTTAGATCTTCGAGCCTCGTATTTTGCCTTCGAGCTCGAGCTCGGTCTATATTGAACTAGTTCTCGATGCAACGACTGAATAATAATAATAATAATAATAATAATAATAATAATAATAATAATAATAATAATAATAATAAGAAGAAGAAGAAGAAGAAGAAGAAGAAGAAGAAGAAGTTATATGGGAATTTATGTGATAGAAAATGGACAGAGAATGTGATTATTATTATTAATCATATATATGAATTAAAACAGTGGGATGATAAGAATACCCTTCTACAATTTATATTATCTTTCTCCTCTAAATTAAAATCCTTATTTTATTTGTAAAAATAAATACATTAATTTATACATGATAATTTATAACAAATCACACATCTAATAAGAAATAATTTACATTACAATATGTACATTAATAAACATTGCATTGTAAATAATTGCATTAATAATACATATTTTATAATCCCTACATTAAAATCATTGCATACAATTCATCCATTATTGATGATTGCATAACTTTTTCTTTGGCTAGAGGTATTAGCAAAAATAGCCTCAATGTAAAATCACCATAAACAATACATTGTTTGATTGGACGGATTATAATTTATTTTTTTTACATTATTTGATGTAATATTTTGGTTGATTGTATAAGAAAAATAATGCATGCGTAACTTAATACAATATTTGATTAGTAGTATTAAATAATACTCATATTGAGAAATTATATATTATTTTATGCATAAAGATATGAAATAAGGATGCATGTAATTACCGTATTTAAAAATGAGTGTGTCCTTAAAGTATAAGTAAGTAACTGCTATATAATAATTGTTTTTATTATTAATTATGCATAATTATTTACATATTAGAATGACCATATAACAATTATTTCGTTATATTTTACCACAAAAATAATTTTTATATTTATAGTCCTTAGATAAATAACATGACAACCAAACAACCCCTAAGCCCATTCAATTCCAAACCAGATGAAGTAGAAGTGACTGTTTATTTGGCCTTTTTGTTTGTTACGCCATATACCTATTTATATGGCCTATTCACACCATATATTCTAAAAATAAAAATTCTTAAAATAATTACTTCATATACCTTCTTTATCCAACCGTCACGGTTATATAGGATAATATCCCTTAAATATAGCAATAACTAGAGGTAATGATTGAATATTACTATTTACCTCTCTCCTATTGTCACGACTCGGATTTTCCCATCATCGGGAGTCGTGATAGCGTCTACTAACGGAGCTAGGCCAGCCAAACAGTAAACATTCTCTGACAATTTCTCAACAATATAAACATACAAAAATAATTAAATAAAAGCGGAAGACTTTATTATAAAAACCGCTATACATAACGCTCCCCGCCCTACCTATTGCTGCTTGACTATCACATGTATACATATAGGTGCTTAAGGTTTGGGCCAAAATGGAATATCTTCCAAGAAATTTCGGAAACCATTCAGCTTCTTCACCGGCCTTGTCTAAGGCTATAAACTCAGCCTCCACTGTAGAGCGGTCAATGCACATTTGTTTGGACGATTTCCAAGACATCACTCATCCACCGACTATTTAGAATTGGTTGAACCGGTAATCTAATTTGCATCACTATACCCCTCTATTATCGTGAGATACTTATTGTAGTGCAAAACATAATTTGAAATATATTTCAAATACTTCAAAACTCATTTCATTGTCATGAACGTTCAATGCAAACTTCCTTATGTTGTAGACTAATACGTCTCGATTTTCGATTGCATATCAGATTATTGACTACACTTAATGTAGTAATTATAACAACAGTTGGAATGATTGACATCAGTTGTGGCCACAACTTTTTAATATATAACACATTTTGTAATCATTCCGCCATTTTCAAGCATTTGTATGCTATTCATTCATATGTCTATATGATATGCAAATTATAGCACCTTCATTCATGAAACAAATCCAACTTGCAGTGGATTTTGGTCATGTTAATCGGTTAGTTCACCTCATTATAGACCAACGTATTTATATATTCGTTCATGAACGGTCATGTCTATACAAAAACGTACAGACATATCTTTCTATGAAAAGTCACAACCTTCAAAGTAACATCATTTCATAAAAGAACTAAACAATATAAATTTTCATTAAAGAAAATGACCTTTCGAGAAAGGCATGTGACCAACTTCCGAATTAGTAGTTTCATCAACTAGTCTTCATTAAGACTAAACAACTCATGATTTTACCAACTATTATATCAATGGAGATAAAAAATTATATAATTTAGACATTACGTCTAACATTGGCTTTTGTCATGCATAAGCTAAAAGCCATCACATTTTAAATATCTCATCAACATATCATATATAATCAAATAATGACTATATGATTTGAAGTATTCTTAATGTAAACACATTTGTTTACACTCATTAATTTTTGAAACCATTTGACAATATTATTTGGTCAAATCTCGCATGTCATTATTTGGGTGCTTGTATCAGTCTTTAAAGTGACTTAACAAGTCGACACACGTTCTTTTCTTTCCCAAGAATCACGAACCCTTCAGGTTATTCCATATAAATTCTTCCTCCAAATCTCTATTTAAGAAGGTTATCTTTTACGTCCATCTGATGGATTTCAAGGCCATACACGCTGGCTAACGCTATTACCATCCGAATAGATCTAATTCTCGTTACCGGTAATCATGTGTCAAAGTAATCAAGACCTTCTCTTTGGCAATCAATCTTGCCTTATATTTGTCAATAGTACCATCAGCTTTCATTTTTCTTCTGAAAATCCACTTAGAGCCCAAAGGTTTATTTCCTGGAGGAAGATCAACCAATTTCGAAGTATGATTACTTAATACGGGTTCTATCTCACTATTGACTACCTCTTTCTAACATTGTGCTTTCGAGAAAGACATTGCTTCTTTAAATGTTTGAGGCTCACTTTCTAATATGAATGTCAGAAAATCTAGTCCAAAGGAAGTAGTTCTCCTTTAACGATTACTACGTCTTGGATTCAGCTCAATAGGTGTACTTTCCTTTGCTTCTTCCCGTGTTTGCTTAGATTTTCACTAGAATACTCATATTCCTTTTTATATGGATAAATATTCTCAAAGAATTCAGTATTATCTTATACGACTACCGTATTAATATGAATGTCGGAATTTTCTGATTTATGAATCAAAAATGATATGCCTTACTATTTGTTGCATATCTTATGAAAACAGAATCAACAATTTTCGATCCGATTCTTATCCTTTTGGGTTTAAGAACTTTCACTTTACCCAAATAATCCCCACACTTGAAAATATTTCAAGTTGGGTTTTCTTCCTTTCATTCATTTTTCATATGAATTGATTCTGTTTTGCTATGGGGAACTCAATTGAGTATTCAGTTAACTGTAAGAATAGCTTCTCCCCACAAGATCTGGGTTAAACTAGAACTTACAACAAGGCATTTTATCATCTCCTTTAACGTTCTACTCATTCTTTTCTCAATTCCATTAGATTGCGATAATGAAGGGATAGTCATTTGGTGAATAATGCCATATTCCAAATATATTTCTTCAAACGCCGGTTCTATTGCTTTGTAGAGACAACCACATGAACTATTGGTTGTATCATAACAGAGCCAGAGTAAATGGTGAAATTTTTAATCTTCAAACCAATCTGACACAATTAAAATTAATAAACGGTGAAGTTTTTAATCTTCTAACCGAGAAATACCTGATATTGGATCTAATAAACGGTAAAGTTTTTAATCTTCAAATCGAGTAATATGTGACACAATTAAATTTAATAAACGATGAAGTTTTTAATCTTCAAATTGAATAATAAATTAGAGTAGAAAATCACTAAGATTTTAATCTCCAAAACGAGTATAAAGTCACTTAGACTTTAATTTCCGACAAATGAGTAGAAAGTCACGAAGACTTTAATCTCAACGAATGAGTAAAAAGTCATGTAAATTTCGATCTCGAAGCAGGAGTAGAAAATCACAAAGATTTTATTCTCTATAACGAGTGTAAAAAATCACGAGAATTTTAATTCCCTTTCCAAATGATTTTTCAATTAAACCATTATAACACTTAAACATTTCAATCGTTTGATATATTATTCTTATCAAACTAACATATGTATATCTTTACATATACTATATTCATGATCTCACGAATACTTCAAGTATTAGTGTAAGCCTCATGCTTACAACCTTAAACATTTTTTAGTTTCAAATTTTCTTTTGTAACAAAGACAAAAAAGATAATTATTCACAAATAAGGTATATATGAGCACAATTTGTGCACACTTATTAGTAAAGATCGTGTGGCAATATAATTTACTAAAAAATTGTGTCCAAACGTTACGACTTTTCCGGTTTTGTGGTGTATGCCCAACGTTACCATTATTATGACAAGACATCTATGTGAATTGAAATTTATCATGGATTTCCACATGCTAACAGAACGATGAAACAAATTCAATGGACAAAATTTATTCGAACAACTACGACATCAGTTTCAACAACATCATTTCATTTTGGTTGAAAATCCCATTGAACTCACGTCGGCCCCTTGCCACTCACTGATTCATGGACCATAAGATATTGGTTTTCCATGTCAATAAATTTTGATTATGCTTTAGCTATCTTCAAATACTTATATTTGTGAATCCAATGGTAGCCAAGACAATAATTTTGCCTTGTCTTCAAATCATGTAATCAACCAGTGATTGCCATGGTTATATTTCAAAAATGTTCTCATGTTAATCTAATGTTGAAGTGAACGCACCATAGATTGGCGAGAAACTGCACGAATAGGAGAAAACTACACTTCCAATTCCATCACTTATTTCGTCTCTCTCAGCAGTAACAAACAAATATTACCACACTGGTTTTCTTCTCTATCAACCGATTTCCAATAATTTCCTTAAGATTGTTATAAATCTGTATTGCTGTAAGTAAATAAAACAGTAATCTTTCTGAAAAATAAAACATAAAGTTAGTAGAAACAATTCTGAAAAATAATATTTGAACTTCAAAATAATTTTTGAAACGTTGAAGGAACAAATTGAGCTCACTGAATACACATTGTGTCCTTAAGAAAATTATTCCCCTCAAGTACCCGAGGTTATGGAATATATCCTCCCAGGATAGAACAATTTAACTCACCAGATGTATCAGTACCTAAAACTCTGGTGATCGGCGAGCCACTCGATGGTCGTAAAACACACTGGAATATTTTGTGCAGAAGAAGAAGAAGAAGATTCAGAAAATTTCGTAAGTAAATATTCTGGAATTTGAAGGTCTATTTATAGCCAACTTGGTAATGTTTCTGAAGAGGTTTGCAACCTTTCAGAATAGTCATGACTGTTGGAACAGGTGTGACCCTCTAAAGAGGTTTGCAACATTTTAGAACAATCATGGCTATTGGAACAGGTGTGACCCTCTAAAGAGGTTTGCAACCTTTCAGAATAATCATGGCTGTTGGAACAGGTGTGACTCTCTGAAGAGGTTTGCAACCTTTCAGAATAGTCATGGCCGTTGGAACAGGTGTGACCCTCTGAAGAGGTTTGCAACCTTTCAGAACAGTCATGGCTGTTGGAAATTTTTGCGAAAAATTTAAAACGAATTTAAATTAATCCGGGAAAGAAAAACGGGCTAGACCGGATCGGGTCGCGGGTCATCCCTCCATTTTTTTTCCCACCATTTTCCATTCGCACCTCTTTTGTCATTATTTATTAAATAACAAACCCAGTGTGAAATTTTCTAATCACATCAATAAAAAAGAATATGATCCAATCATTACAATAAGTCTTGATTTTAGTTTCCTATTGAGATATGGAGATGCACTGGTGCTACAACTTATTTTAAAATAATAGTTTGCATGGTTTGATCTTTGTCCTTGTTCAAAGGTAAATGGTTATTACATTGTTCAGGTAATTGATTGGATATATATGTACCAAATTACATGGGTAGTACTCTGCATACTACACTGGTATGCAATAAATTTGACAAGTTAGCAATACTTCGTGACCCATTTTCGGTTACGACAAGCCTATATCTCAACAAGTTTTGAAGCAGGGGGAATTTGTAGGCATATAAATTTTATTAAAATTAAATTCATAAAATAATTTGGATTATATTCTAAATCAAGATAATATTGGTCTAAATAAATATTATGGGCTAATATAATTGGATTAATTACATAAATCAAGTATGTATGGATTAAATAAATAAGTGTTATTCCATTGGGGTAGCCCATTTAATTGGGCTAAAGTGATGAGTCCACTTCATTAAGCCCAAGATGACATCTTCCTAGAGGTCCAGTTTGATGTCACATGTCAAATGACGTGGCACGCCAAATCAAGCTGAAGAGCCAATAGGATCATGCCACATGTCAAAATGATAAGGCATGCCCAGTCACACTGAAATGGCAATAAAATCGCACCACGTGTGCAAGTGACATGTTTGGCCAATCAAATGCGACCATGTCACACTTCAATTTGATTGGTCGGAAAGAGTTTGTTGTTATCATGACTCCTCCCTTCCACAACTATAAATAGGGGTCTTCATAACTCAGAAAAGACACTAGAAGTTATAACAAGAAGCAAGAGAGAGCTTGTGGATCAAACGCCGCAAATTTCTCTTCAAGCTTCAAGCAATCAAGTTCAAGCTCAAGCTCAAGAACGTACAACAAATCAAGTTCAAGCTCAAGAACGAAGAACAAATCAAGGTCAAGTTCAAGCAATCAATCTAAAGCTCAAGAACAAGATCATTGTTTGTGGAAACAAATATAGATTCAAGATCAAGCTCAAAGGCCCTTGAATTTATTTACTGTTGGAAAGAAGAATCAGTTGATTCATAGAGATTGTACACTCAAAATATTTGAAAATAAAATATTACGATTGTTGCGATATTTTCGGTCTACGTAGAGTTTCATCCATTAATTTCACTTTTTTCGATTGAATTTCAATGGGAGAAGAAACTCTATCGCCCTTTCCAAGTATTTTTTCCAGTGCTATAGAAGGCCAATTTTCTCTTCATGCTTTCCTTAACTTTTTGCTTGCTATGTGCTTGAGAGGAAAAACTTGAAAGAATTGATTGTGTGATCGAACCAGTAAAAAGGAATAATGTACACGATGCTTACTATAATTTTGAGAAAGATATAATCCCAATTAAGTGTTGATTGAAAATATTCTACAAGAATGCGGGGAGATAATCTAATACCTTAAAAGGTGGGATATGTTTAATGACATATAAATGATATTAAAAATTAAAAAAGTAAATAAAGTTTTATAAAATAGATATAGAATGTGAAATAAATATTTTAAAAGTATATGAAATTAAGTGGTGTTTTTAACGGGCAGACCACGCAGATAATCCTTTAAAAAAATGTACTACATTACCTTTTTTTTTTAAGCTAGCATTTTCTCGAAGAAAAAAATAAATAATAATAAAGGCAAGAAAAGAAGATATTTCCCTCCTCCAATGTGCAACTTGGACTTGGCGTCTTGGGCATTTATCAAGCAAAAATTCCAGAACAACTTTCAGAGGATAAAGAAGAGGCTACTAGCTAGCTTCAAAATTGTCGCACTTGGGTCAAATTCCAAAGTATAGAATGCATATGAATTCCATATCATATATACGAACTGGAATGTTACCATTGTGTTTTTCCAATTACTCTCAGTTTCTCTCCCCTTTAACCTCAACCCCGCGTCGCCGCCGGGCCCACCCCAGATTCACTACAACACTCTCTGTTCTCAAAACCTCTCGACCCGGTAATTGTTTTACTTCAATTTTACCCTTTGTTGAATTCATTGTAAGTTTGTAACTACCCTTTTTAGTGATTTCCGTTTTCTCTTTTATCTTTTTTGCATCAGTGAGTGAAGTTGCAGTGGATGACGTTTTTCAAGATTTCTTGAGAGAAAGAGAGTTAAATGGGGATATTATCTCCAGAATTTCTGATAGAATTTGGCTTAGAAATGTGGTAAATTTTGATTCTTTAGAAGCTGGAAATAGTGCAACTGAGGCTACACAGTCACAGGAGGTATTTTCCTGACTACTTTTTTTTTTTTGGTTGAAAATTTTAAGTTATATGCACTGAACGTGTGAAAAAATATTTACACAATTAACTCACTTCAAAAAATAATTGCAAGTAACTCTATTTAATAGCGTTAGACTAAATGTTAAGTAACTTGTTATAACATGTTAAAGTAAATTGATGGTGTAAAAAATTCATTACACTTTCAATGTGTACAACTTTAAAATTTCCTTTTGTTTTATGGGTTTTTGGTGTTATTTTGCTTCATATTTGAATATTGAAACAAGAAAATGCAAATGCAGGTATTGGGGGAAGATAATGAAGGTGGGTTTTTGAAATTGAAAAGTACCAAAGAGTGGCTTTCAGGTGATGCCATGGCGCCAGTTAATAAAAAGAGGACCCTTAAGGTGTTTATTTACAAGTTTTTCTCTTCAGTGGAGCTTTGAATATTCTTAATTATGAGCGAGGGAATGAGTAATATTTTTGCTATTGACGCTTCTAATGATATGCACAGGAAATACAAGATGATAGGGAAAGAAGGAAAAGGCTAAACTTTCTCAGATATGAAGCTGTATGTATCCCTCCGTCAAGCCTCTTACTACATTCATGCTCCATATATTTATAATAAATGTTTATATTATTGTGGTTCATGTTGTCTTATTTACTTGTGGCGAAAGGGTGTCCAAAGAAAAATCGGCTTCTTGTATATTGTTATCACTCTGTAATTGTTTTTCTGTATTCGTATTATCTCCTAGTTCCAATATTTTTTTATGGTTAGTGGAGAAAAGGGGAAATTAGTGTAGATAATTTATTGTCAAAAAGGTAGAATGTGAATGGTTCCGTGAACACGCACTCTATGCATACTTATAGCCTGTTTGGCCAAGCTTCTCCAAGCCAAAAACACTTTTTTTTGCTTTTTTTCTTTCAAAGTTGAAGTGTTTGGCCAAGCTTTTAGAGATTAAAAAAGTGCTTTTGAGGAGAAGCAGAAGCATTTTTGAGAAGCAGAAAAAAGTAGCTTCTCTCCAAAAAAATTACTTTTTTGAAAATCACTTTTGAGAAAAATATACTTAGAAGCAATTTTTATAAGCTTGGCCAAACACTAATAACTAATTGCTGCGCAGAAGTGTTTTTAAGTAAATTAGCCAAAAACAAACTACTTCTCACCTAAAGTACTTTTAAAAAAAACACCTCTCAAAATAAGTTGAGTTTTGTAGCTTGGCCAAACAGGCTATTAGAGCCCGTCTGGCCAAGTAGCCAAAATCTGTTTATTTTGACAAGTTTTTTTTTTCATAAGAACTTTTGACAAAAAAACAGTTTTTTTCATAAGTACTTTTGAAAAAAACAATTTGTGTGTGGCCAATTCATTTAAGAAATAATTTTTGCAACATTTGGTAAACAAATTGTGTTTGGCCAATCTTTCTAAGAAGTGCTTTTGAGTGCCAAATTACCAAAAAGGATAGTACCAAGGTCTTATAATTTTTTTAAAAATAAAAGTGTAGTTTAAATATTTATCGTAAGAGACTTTTATTATTTTTTATTTTATTTAATTAAAATATAAAATAATCAAACATATTAAAGATTTAAATCAATATTACTTATATAGTTATACCAAAGCATATAATATTATCTAGCATAATTACTTATGGTTACATGATGATTTGAATAATCAAAATACAACATTCAGTATGAATTAGAAGTCTATTCCACAAATTGCTATGTATTGGTAATCCACCATGAAATAACAAGTAAAGTCACTCACACATGATAATATTTCTCAACAATTTCATCTCTACTTCTATCAAAAAATGCATCCATATTAGTAGAAGACTTGCGTTGCATTTCTAAAGAAATATCATAAGGCCCATCTCCTTCCTCAATCTCTGCAGTTCATAAACATAATAGTTGAATTCCTTATAGTAGATAAATGTAGTCACATGAATGTATGTATGGTAGTTATAACTAGATGATTCTGAGTGTCAAACTTGAAAGATAGCATTGAGCGTAAAATAGAAATAATTTATAAAAATAAAAAAATTCGTAAAAAAATAGTTAAGTATGTTTAAATTCAAATTAAAAAAGAGTAACTAATTATTAACAATATATAATGTATAATTTATTTATTTTTAAAATTTAAATTCAAAAAGAAATTAATTAATACATAACCTTACTAACTTTGTCCTAAATTGCCAAGTGGCCTATTGAGGCTGCACACTTGGCTTAATGTGGATGTTTTTTCTTCTCCTTTTAATAATATATAGAATAGATAGATTATGTGATGCAATTGTAAATTTATTACCTATGTGTAAGTAATTTCACAAATTAGATTTGATAATTGTTTTAAAGATTCGGGAACTAATAGACTGAAGAAATTATAAACGATTATTTGTAGGAAGAGAATTGATAATCCAAAGAAGGATGCAGATAATTTGCTTTAGTGTGAAAAAAGAAGAAGATAATTTGGAAAGTTACAAGACATTACACAAAGAAAAAATCTAAAACAAGAAAGTCAATAAAGGATTTGGAAAGTTACAATATGATTCACGTATACGATATCTTTAATTTAAAAAAAAATGGTAACAACAACAACATACCTAGTATCCCACACCGTGGGGTCTAGGGAGGGCAGTCTGTACGCAGACCTTTTCATTTTTTTTAAATGGTAAAAATTATAAACAAAATTGAAAAGAAAAAACTTAAATTAGTAAGTGATAATTTGAAAAATATAAATTTATGGAGAGGATAATTTTGTCATGAACAAATTAATTTCCTACTTCTATATAAACAAAATTGAAAAGAAAAAACTTAAATTAGTAAGTGATAATTTGGAAAATATAAATTTATGGTGAAGATGATTTTGTCTCGAATAAATTAATTTTCTACTTCTGCTTCTTGGAATAAGCTAGAATTTCTACTTCTTCCCAAAAGCAAAAAAACTGCTTCCGCTGTTGGCCAAAAGTACTTTTATGTATTGGCAAAACAATTTAAATTTTACAAAAAGTACTTTTTTTGAGGGAAAAAAGTACTTTTGGCCTCCCAGAAACTTGGCCAAACATGCTATTAGTCTGAGTTGTTGAGTGATTTACAAGACCTCTACTTATTTATGGTGCTTGCATATTCTTGCAGGCTGGAATTCATCAGGTGTCTCCTAATAATTTCGTGTCATAAAGCATGAAAGATGGGAGTTCTTAAGTAGAAGGCACCTTAGGCTATACCTAGATAACATTTCACCTGCTGCTTAGAGTATATGAAAGTGACAAGGAGAAGATTTCAAATGTTATTACTCTCACTATGAAAGCATGGTTAAGTGAAATTGTATCCCAATTAAAAGATTGCTGCAGCACACAGCAAAGATATCTTCAAATGAGCTATCTTATTTTCTAAATCTACAAGGTATAAAGCATTTTCTGTTTCTCTTGCAGCTTAAGAAGGAGCTACTTTACTTAACCGTGGGCATTGGAACTGCTTGCAGTGGATATTGTTTGGTAGCTTTATCAGTCCAGGTAATTGGTAGAAGAGGTTGTGAGGTTGAGACATTCTATAATAGAAGGCATATAGTTGAACCTTAGAAGCATTAGTGGCCATGGTACTAATAAGAAAAAAAACATTAATGGCCATGCTTACTTGTGCTATATTAACCTAAATCTTCAGTTTAGCTGTGGGAGCAGTGAGCACACATGCATGTAAATCACCATAGGTGATTGATTTACTGCATTTGGGAAAGCTTATAATGGAGAGAGTGAGCCTCCGAGTTTCATACTCTCTTTTACTGTCTCTTCTTATAATAAACCACCCTATCAACTTAGTAGAACATCTCACAACAGCTGCAGTCACCATTGATGCCCAGTTTTTGTTCCTATTGGAAATTTCTTTACATTTCCACTGCTTTATTGACTGAAAAGAAACTGGTTATTTATCTTGTCTACCTTATGAAAGAGGTCCCAGGTTAGTATAAACCTGCATCTGAAGTGGACTGACAGATTTACTTGTTTAATCCATAGGCGGCTTTGAGCTATGCAACTGGAGTTGTTTTCAGGTATGATTTAAAACTATTTTTTACTCTATCTATCCTGTTTATGGATCATCCTAGTACTTGTAAACAACCTAGTTTGGCACATATGGGCCGTAAAAAAAGGATAGCTTATAATATTAAGAAATATGCTTTTACATCATCTAGACCTTACAGTACTTAGTTGTGATAGGATCTTCACATTTCAACTGTTCTCTTTTCTCGAGGATATGTTTCGATAAAATTGGCCACATCATATTCGACTCTGCTTATTTCTTTCTGGTAATGTTGTCTGTAATTTCTTATGCAGTTACGTGTACCTGCAGCTCCTCTGCCAACATGCAGACAACCTCTCACAAGAGACAGTTCCTGAGATTTTTATGAAAAAGAAACTAAAAAAGTAATTCCATAACTGTGCCTTCATTTGGTTATGCTCCACATGAGAATGGTGATCTTCACTGACTGAAGTGATCTGATATTCTTCCCCTCAGAATTGGAATACGAAGCCAAGATCTGCAGGATTTTTTTGAGAGATCGGTAAAAGGCAGCAGCATCGCTCTTTCATCTCCCAGGCTTGTGTTTCCTGCAGCTATATATGGATTGTGGGAATTGTGTCAGCATTTTTTCCATGATCTTTTCGATTTCCAGGTGATACTGTGTACATTTACAGCATTTAAATTAACACCTATTTAAACCTTTAGAATCTTGACTTATTTAAGCTATCCTCTGTTTGATTCATCTGGTTGTAGTTTTTCATCAGTTAATGTGACATATTTTTGGGATCTTAACAGCTGGTTCCTGCTATGGTTGGGTTGTTTGCGTATAAAGCAGCTGCTCTGGTGCAAGTGTACAGGGACAATGAAGACCTTCAATTTCTTTTTCCTGAGAATGAAGAAGGGTCAGCTAACTGAATATGTGGGAATATGTTACTAATAAATGTTATTTGTTGAAGCCATGGCGAAGTTGGATGCCTACCTAACTACACCTTCTGGGTAATGACTCCTTTTTTAACTTTTAGTCATCTCAAATTTTTTTCGATGTACCAAAAATACCTTTTTGCGAGGACTTCTCTCCTTTCAATTTTCTGATCCATATGATTTTCTAGAGAATTGACCTCCATGAACTTTCCAATGAATGCAACTAAGAATCATTTCAAAAGAAGTTGGAAACGTACCTCAAATACTTCTTCTTTTGCGGTAAAGGATTATATCATATGAACTCCATGAAAAAACCTTGAAAAATAACATGAAATTTACTTATATATTAATGCAAGTAATTGGAAATATGCACTTATTCGATATACTTTGTAATTCTATATACATTGCTATACAAGACTTATTTACACATTGTATTGCTCACCAGTAAATCTGACTTTGTCAATGAATTTCTACAACAACAACAACCACCCAGTATGATCCCACAAGTAGGGTCTGGGGAGAGTAGGATGTAAGCAGCCTTACCCCTATCCCGGAAGGGCAGAGAGGATGTTTCCGATAGACCCTCGGCTAAAGAAGGGGAGAGAAGCCCAGCAAGTAATAGCAAGACAAATAATTAGAAAACTAAATTGAAAATAGCAACAGAGAATATGAAACGGACACCGATAACAAGTAATAGCAAGATAACATATTTAGAAAACTAATTGCACGGCAGCAAACGAGAATCCTTGCTTCTTCCGTACCTTAGAGTTCTTTGGGGCCAAAAATTCTTTGATCATTTTTGCACTTCTGATATTATTTAATGTTCTTACCCTCCCAAAATGAGGTTTGTTTAATCATTTCAAATTCATTGGATCCTTTTCTATGTATGAGGATACCTCCTTATGGTGAGACATCTTGGAGGTTTCATCATAGACATTATGTATTAGAAAACTAGGTGCCAATAGTCTCCCCAAGAGCAAGGTGGGAAGTTCTTGGAGGGAAGGATGCCGGGGGTCTATTTGGAAACAGCCTCTCTATCCCAAGGTAGGGGTAAGGTCTGCGTACACACTACCCTCCCCAGACCCCACTATGTGGGATTATACTGGGTTGTTGTTGTTGTTGGTGCCAATAGTCTGCTGTCACAAGGGAGTAGCTTTGGCCTACAGAGGAGCAATTTATGAGAATCGGAGATACTACTAAAGTAGTTTAGATACCAAGTGGTTATATAGTAGCACTTCTTTAGCTTTAGAAGTACACAGGAGGATGTAAGTGAATTGGCTTTGAAGATGGGGAATGACCCGGATCATGTTCTCATGAAAGGTATGGTATCTACAGAAAGAGGTGGTTGTTACTTATCGACAACACACACACAGACACATCATATAAAATAAAATTAAGAGAGAGAGAGAGATGTTGTTATCCTCAGTACCAAGATGAGACCATATTATATGTTTAACCCAACATGAAAGTTATGTATCCTTACCTGAAGTCGAAATGTAGATAAATGTTAACAGGACAGGTGTACCGTAGCATCCTTGCCTAAATTTCAAATCACTCATAGGATCATATATCACATCTCTACTTTTAACAGTTTGACGTTTAGTTTTAACATTTTATTTATCTTGCTGTTAGTGCTTGTTGTTGACTATAATCTGTACATATTTCGGGTTAATGACCTATCATTTGCTCTTTAACCAACACCACTTTTTCTGCAGCATAATGGAGAATAACCAATGAACATCACGCTGAGTTTTGCAGAACATGGACAAGCTTTAATATCTCCTGCCCGTTAAGATGGCAGAATTTAAGGGATGAATATTTCGCTGCTGCACTTCAAGAGTAAATAGTTCATTTGAAAGGGTGATCATGGGCATCCACGGAATCTTTCGTAGAGACAACTCTAGTAGGGTGTTATATATAGAAATATAGAGTACTGTTGACCTACTTCATGTGACTTGCAAGTGTTGATATACTCTTGGTTCCCCTTTTTATTTGGAGTCACAAAGTTATGGTAGGCAATTATTGTATGTTTTGCACCATCTATGAACTGGTCAGATATATAACCGACTCGACTTGTTTGAGACTAAGACGTAGTGATTGCGGCGTGCTTTGGTACATGCCTAGAAGAATTTGAATTAGTAGAGTGGAAGTTTTCAAAATCTTACTTTCCTTTCACGTCTTCAAATTATGTAATTTTATTATCTTTCTTTTACTCCATTAGTCTCATTTTAACTATCGTTTTAGCTCTTTTTTACGCCTATTAAGAAAACAATAAATATAAGGTATAGTTTACTAAGTTACCCTTATTAAATGCTTTTTGAGAATTTGATAGCAACACGATTGGGGATTCAATAATTACTAAAGAAAAACAAGAAAATAAAAAAATGTGCGATAGCTAAAAAAAATAGAGAAACAAAAAAAAAAGGCCGGAAAACTAAAGATAGATTGAATTCAAGAAAGTGTTTTTTGAATTCAAGAAGTCTATTCTTGAAGTTGAATCCTAACAACAATAATTAGCTAACAAAGAACTAAGAGGGTGTTTGGCTAAGCTTATAAGCTGGTCGAACTGGTTTATAAGCTGGTCAAACTGGCTTATAAGCATTTTTTGGCTTATCTACGCGTTTGGTAAAATCAAAAGTGCTTATAAGTTAGTGCTTATAAGCCAAAAGCTATAAGTTGGTCTCCCCCTACTTATCAAATTTCAGCTTATAAGCACTTTAGGTTTGACCAAAATATTTACTATTCTATCCCTAAAATACTTTTTGTTAAATAAAACTCTTTGTATACCCAATTTTTTAGCTGTTTATTATTAATTTCAGCACTTTTATCCAAACACGTAACTGCTTATTTTTTAAATCAGCTTCAGCAGTTAAAAGTGCTTTTCAGCACATATGCTTATTAGCTACTCTAAATCAGCTAAGCCAAACGGGCTCTAATTGCCTTTGGTAGAGAATTAAAAACAAGAGATAGATTGTGAAACCTGACCCTTTAGAATAACAAGAACAACAATAAGCCTAAACTTATCACCTTTCTTGAATACCTAGAAGTGATCTAAGATTTCGAAAGAGTTTAATCTTACCACCTTAAGTTGAGTCTTGAAGGTTGAAGAATAAATCCAAGAGTAGCCACACACAAGAGTGCAAGAAAAATCTCACAATTTTTATTAATAATAATTTAAGTCTAAAAGCAAAGAAGATACCTCTTTATATAGGGAAGTGGTCACGAAATTCTACCTTAAAAAACAAGAAAATAAAGTCCTAAACTACTTTGGACAACAAGTCCAACTACCATAGGAAAAGGTAAAATTGTAGGAAACAAAAACCAAGTCAATCTTGGAAAGTAATTCCAATAATCTTAGGAAAAGAAAAACAAAACCTTAACTACCTAGGAAAGCATCAAATATGTCCTAACAAACTAGGAAACAAAATAAGGAACTTTGACTCCTTCTCCTATATCTTGGTCGCCCCTCCTTGAGCTGACTTGGGCGCCAAGTTGGCTCCTTTGTGAGTTGATTTAGGCGCCTAATTTAGGCCCTCCTTGGCTGGTGCTTGGATCCCAATCTACCTTGGACTTGGACTGTGAAATGAGTGTAGCACTTAACTAAATCTTCTCCATAATTCTTGAGCTCTTCTTCCACCATTAGCACCTTCTTGATCTCCTATTGAAGCCCAATAACCTTGTCTTGCTTCTCCTTAGCTTAAGACCTTGTGAATGGTTTTCTTGGTATTTCAAAAGCTTTATCCTTGTCCATGAAGCTATCAGAATTGAGCAATATTAAAAGAACTATTTTCTTTAATATTAAGGCGAAGTGGAAGTGAAGAAGGCATAATACCTGAAGTTAGTAGGGAGCACAAGCGAGGAAGAGGTGAACACAGAGAGGTATAAGGTAGCGAGGAAGGAGGCTATGTTGGCGGTTATGGAGGCTAAGACAACGGCGTTTGTTCGTCTGTACGAGGAACTGGGGGAAAAGGTGGGGATAAAAATTTATTTTGGCTGGCTAAGGCAAGAGAGAGGAAGGCTCGGGACCTGGACCAAGTGAGGTGCATCAAATATGAGGACGGTAAAATGTTGATGGGGGAGGCTCATATTAAGAGAGATGACAGACTTACTTTTATGGACTCTGAATGGAGAAGGGGACAAGGATATTGTGCTAGGCGATCTGGGGCATTTAGAGAGTCTCCGAGACTTTGAATATCGTAGGCACATGAAGGCTGAGGAGGTCGTAAGGGCTATGCATAAAATGAGTAAGGGCAGAGCGATGGGGAAGGGTGGCGGAAGTAATGGTGAGGAGGATTGTGTCTATATCTGAAAACCAGTTCGGGTTTATGCCGGGTCGTTCGACTACGGAAGCTATCCATATGGTAGTTCGATTAGGAGATTGGTGGAACAGTACATGGATAGGAAGAAGGATCCGCACATGGTGTTTATTTACCTGGAGAAAGCATATGACAAGGTCCCTATAGAGATTCTCTGGAGATGCCTGGAGGCAAAAGGTGTGACGGTAGCTTACATTAGAGCGATCAAGGACATGTATGGTGGAGCTAAGATTCGGGTTAGGACAGTGGTAGGCGACTCGAAGCATTTTCGGTTGTTACGGGTTACACTAAGGATCAACGCTCAACCCGTTCTTATTTGCCCTGGTGATGGACGAATTGACACACCACATTCAAGGAGAGGTTTCATGGTGTATGTTATTCGCTGACGACATAGTTCTGATTGATGAGACGTGAGGCGGTGTTAAAGACAAGCTGGAGGTTTGGAGACATTCCCTTAAGTCCAAGGGTTTCAAGTTGATCAAGACTAAGGCAGAATATCTGGAGTGCAAGTTCTGCGCCGAGTTGGAGGAAGTGGGCATGAATGTGAGGCTTGAATCACATGTCATCCAAAAGAGAAGTAGTTTTAAGTACCTGAATTCGATTATCCAGGGGACGAAGAGATCGATAAGGACGTCATACACTGTATAGGGGTGGGATGGATAAAATGGAGGTTAGCATCAGGAGTCTTGTGTGACAAGAAAGTGTCGCCGTTACTCAAGGGTAAGTTCTATGGTTATACCGGCCATGTTGTATGGGGCAGAGTGTTGGCTAGTTAAGAACTCTCATATTAAGAAGATGAAAGTAGCATAAATGAGGATACTAAGGTGGATATGCGGGCATACTAGAATGGATAAGATTAGGAATGGAGTTATTCAAAAGAAGGTGGGTGTGGCTCCTATGGACGACAAATGCTGGAAACGAGGCTCAGGTGGTTCAGGCATGTGCGGAGGAGGAGCCCTTATGCTCCGGTGAGGAGGTGCGAGCATTTGGCCTTGGTGGGTACGAGAATAGGTAGATGGCGGCATAAGAAGTATTAGGGAGAAATGATCAGACAGGACATGGCGTTGCTGCAGATTTCCGAGGATATGCCCCTTGATAGGAAGTTGTGAAGGTCGAGCATTAGAGTTGTAGGTTCTACATAGTCGAGTCCGGGGGTGATGCTAGTTTGATAGGGTTGGCCTTAGATTGCTAGTGATTAAAATTGTTTTCACACTATCCTTACGTTGTGCTTATCAATGGGACTTATTTTCTGGTTTTGTTATTGCATATTGCATTTCAACTGTTTTTATGATGCTGTCATTATTTCTTTGGTTTTTGTTTGATGGTACTAATAAATTGTCCCCTCCCTTCTCTTCTTGTCTTTTCCATCTACTAGGTCTCCCCTGGACAATGAAGGAAGACCACCACAATGCAACCATGTCCTTAAAGCCTTCGTCTCCCAACCACCAATTCTGAAACTTGAAATAAGATTTAGAGGTCTTCCAGACACTGTAATTAAGCAAAACGGGGGTGTGGTCAGAGACAGGTTCGGGATGCTCTAATTGCCTTATGTTCCTAAAGCTCTCATTCCAATCGGAGGAGAACAAAAACATGTCCAATCTAGAAGCACTATGAGAATTGTTGCTCCTGGTCCATGTAAACACTCCTCCTAAAAGCGGACGGTCGAGGAGCTCAAGGTCCTCCATGAAATTGGAGAACTCGGCCATGGCTCTTGATATGATGCTGATGTCCCTTCTTTCCTCCATAACCTAGTGACATTGAAATCTTCACAAACAACCCATGGACCATCAAAAGATCCCCCGGAAGCAGCAACTTCCCACCAAACATTCCTTCTTTCAAGTCTACAATACGGAGCGCAAACTCCAATCAAGTGCCAAGAGAAATTATAGCCCTGAGCATCAAACTTAATAGTGATAGAATAACTACCTATATTAATCACTTCCCCTTTCGAGTATCTACTGTCCCAAAGAACCAAGATACCACCTCTGCTGCCACTAGCTTCGAGACAGCCAAATTTGACCCATCTGGACCCCCAAATTTGTTGCACATAACTCTGCACATCTCCTTCCAATTTCGATTCTTGTAAGCAATTGATACCTTAAGCCGATGGTCTTTTGGAAACAACCTCTCTATTCCTTCGGAGTAGGAGTAATGTCTGCATACACACTACCCTCCTGAGAATCCACTTGTGAAATTTTACTCGATCGTTGTTGTTAGTAAGGATATGGAAACAACAACAAATTTAGTCTTGGATTCATAAAGTGGCAATTATTTTGAACTAAAGCGTCAACTAAAGTTAATTACAAACTTCACATATTTGTTTTATATCATCACGCTATTAGAATTATTATCGTAAATATAGTTAAGAATTAAGCAAATTTTTTATTGAGAATAAATAAACTGCCTAATTAATCTCTATATTCTTTTAGTTGCTTTTATAGGTGCAGTTGGGGAAGGAAAAGTAACCAAAATAACTACCCGAATCACTCGCTTAAACTCTCTTTTATTCATCTAATAACGCCCTGTTTTCCACTTCATTTACATGCCTGGATAACAATTGCAAAGAGGATGTAATAAATCTGATATGTTTATGTGAAATAGAATGTAGACATTTTAATAAAAATCTTAACAAAATTGTAAACTCAAATTTTCAAAACCATCTACACTCTATTACAATAATATTTTATTTCACCCACCAATAGTTTCATTTTTAATACAGGCATTCATCATTTATTCGTTTTCCTTTAGAGCCTATTTGGAAAGCCACATTGAAATTGGATTTGGGTGTAAATTGGATGTAATTACACAGTTTGACATGTTTGTTTGGTCAAGTAATTACTTGGTCAGCACATAATTGGGTGTAATTGGATGGATGTAATTGCACTCTCCAATTCTCAAGGGGGAGTGTGAGAATTGATGGTAATTACACTGTGTAATTACAAGGTTGTTTTTTAGTTTCTTTCCTTTTTATTTTAATTTATTTTCTTTATAACTTTTATTTCTATTTTTTTAATTTTTTTAGAAATTTTAAAATATTTTTTTGTACACTATTTATCTTTTAGGGTCGTTCGGTAGGCCGCATAAGAATAATATTGAATAGGATATATTAGTAATGCTGGTATTAGTTATGCGTGCATTAGTTATGCTTTAAAAATATTATTTAATGTGTTTAAAACAGAGTAACATAGCTGAGTTTTGAAAATAGTGACAATATAGCATGACTAAGCACCAGTATGAAATCAATCAGTGAGAAAAATATCATTTAAAATTCCCTAAAGGGTCAAACAGTTGGCACGAATCCCACATATGGCATTTAGCCCAAAATATAATAATATCAAACAATTAACTGTCAAATACGCAGTAAAATAGTCTTCGGGATGGACTAAGTCACAATCCCCAACGGTGCACGACCTCACGCTCTTCATCTAGCGTGTGTCTCATCTCAACATAGCCAAACACTGTGAAATTTCGGGGTTTCATACCCTCAGGATAATATTTAAAATCATTGCTCACCTTAATCTGGACCGAAATCTAGCTCGCAATACCTTTGCCCCTCGAATCGATCACCGGATGCTCCAAATCTACCTAAATCAGAACATAACCATTAAATTATGCTACAGGGACGAAGCCCACTCGAAAATATTCGAAAAACATCACAAATACCGAAATTACCAAAACTCGACCCCCGGGCCCGCTTCTCGAAATTCGATAAAATTAACATCATTAGATTCTTTATCTCTCTCCGCGAGTTCATACATATATAAAGTTCGAAAATCCGACCACAAATGGTCTTCCAAATCTTCAATCAACGACCTTGGTTTCTAAGCCCTAGTTTCTAAAACTTTGCCTTTAATTACAGCTCTAATCCATGCATTGGCTTAATACATAGTTTACCACCCAACCTTTGGCCCAAATCCCCCTTACACACTTTCTGTGGACGATAATAACCTTACACAAGAAACCTTTCTAAAGTGTATCTAGTACCCACCTTCTTTGACCAGATCCTGTTAATAACATCCATGTATGTCACACGTTTGACTTTACTTAATGTTAACCCATTACCTTATAATAACTAACCCTACCCGACCCATAAGGTAAAAAGCGTTAAAACCAAACTTACCCAAGTCAGTATTCAAAATCCGATACATCTAGAAGGAGCTATTGTAAAGGCGATTCCGGCGACCATCTCAAGCTACGCTTTCATCATGGATTTCCGGTAGCTTATGCGGTTAATAGGTTAGTAATTTTCTTCTCCTTGCATTACTCGTTTATTTTAGTAGTGGGTGGGTTGAACCTAGGGTTTTTTTGAAATTTCTTCTATTTTGCTCAAGGTTATCGGACTTTTTAAAAGGGAAATCTTTTGTCATTGTCGATATCACTGTAAAGTTGTCGTCTTGTTGCCTTTACAGATATTTTTTTTTTAATAAAAAAGATTTGTCTTGTGTTTGCAAACCGTGTGTAAAGTTAGAGTTTAACTGATTATTGTAATAACATTGCTTTGAATAATGTGATATGCTCTTGTCTTTGTCTCCACTTTTATATTTCATCTGTAGTTCTTTATTTTCAATTGTTGCATGTGGAAAGTCCATTTATTTGTCCCTTATTTGTTTGCAGATAATGTCTTTTAAAATCATTACCCTCAGGTGGTACCATGATGGGATATTAGTTCCTGGTAACTTTGCTCGTTATGTGGGTGGTAGTCAAACATTGACTTTAGATGTAGATGTGGATTTATGTCTCTTATTGAACTGGTGAACTACACTAGGAACTATGACTTTCAAAATGTGGCCGAGTTGTATATTTATCCAATGGATAGGACATATAAATTGGTAAATATTCTCACATACAAGGATATTTTAGACATTTGTAATGAATTAGAAGATGGGGATACCTTAGATATATATGTGACTCATGTTGCCCCTTTTATGTGTTGTTGACATAAATGAGGCTAGTAAAGGGGTTGGTGAGTCTAATAGTGTAACTTTTAAGAGCACAACTGTCTTAGAAGAAGAGGAAGATAGTGAATCTGAATCTGAATCTTCCCCTGCTCATGAACCTACCTCTTCCCCTTCCCCTTCCCCTTCTCCTTCTCCTGAACCTGAACTTGCTCCTGCCCCTGCACCTTCAAAAGAACAAGTGAGTCGAGTAAATAGTGAATCAGACTTTGATAATAGTGAAGTTGATGATGATAATGAGAATGATTCAGAATTTGACAATAGTGATAATGATGAGAGTGATGGAGTAGATTTACATGTCCTTGATGATAAGGATTATGGATCTGATGTTCATGAAGAATTTGTAGAGAACTGAGGAAGTATAGGAGGAAAAGCAGTGAAAGGATAAAATATATAGGTGATATTAACCTAGGTGATGCAGGAGTTGATATTAGTTTTGATGAATTAAGAACTGATAGCAAGCAAGATAGGTACACAGGCTTAGTAGGGACAGATGAGCCTTACTTTGGGTCTTCAGATGCTGAAAGTTTTCCTTCAGATGTTGAAGATGAATTTGATGAAGAACATAAGGAGAAAATGGCTGCCAAGAGGAGGAAGAAAGCCCTGATATTTGATCCAACAGTCAAGAAAATAACCTGGGAGTTGGGGCTTATTTTTTAGAGTGTTGAACAATTTAGGTTTGATGTTAGTAAGTATGCAATTCAGAAAGGAGTTCAAATTAAAAAGTATATTAATGAACTTGGTAGGGTGAGGGTAAGATGCATGCATCCAAATGTCCATGGATCTTGGCTGCAAGCAAATATGGCAGATCCAATAATTTTAAGGTAAAAAGGTATTGTCCTGTCCACAAGTGTTACAAAACAAATAAAAACAAGCTTTGCAACTCCAGATACCTAGCAAAGCATTACATGGATAAGATTGTGTGTCAACCAAATATGAAGTTTGAGAGCTAAAGAAACTCATTAAGGATTAACTGAACATGTATATTGGTAGGTCTACTGTACATAGAGCTAGAGCAAAAATTCTGAAAGAGATAATAGGTGATGTGTATGCTGAGTTCAAGAGACTCTATGATTATAGAGATATTTTATTACAGACAAATCCAGGTATAACTTGTGTTGTGAAGGTAGAAGATCAAGGTGAAGGCAAACTTGTCTTCAATTCATTTTATGTTTGCTTCTATGCTATGAAAAAGGATGGTCTGGGTTGCAGAAGGATAATTGGCCTTGATGGTTGTTTTCTGAAAGACATTTGTAAGGGTCAACTTCTTGTAGCAGTATCAAAGGATGGAAATAATCAGATGTTTCCTATAGCTTGGGCCATTGTAGAGGTTGAGAACAGTTTCACTTGGACATATTTTCTGAAGTGTATGACTCATGGATTAGAGCTTCAAGATGGAAGGGATCTTACTGTCATGTCTGATATGCAAAAGGTGAATATATTCTTCTGTTTCTATTTTCTGTCAATATTTATTTTTTCTAATTACTATTTTTGTTGGCAACTAATTGAATTCTTTTTATGTTTTAGAAATTGCTTAAAGCTGTATCAGAAGTGTTGCCTGAAAGTGAACATAGGTGGTGTGCCAGGCATATATTAGCAAACTAGTCCAAAGATTGGAGAGGATTAGAGAGGAGAAACAACTTCTGGAGGTGTGCTGGAGCATCATGTGTGGCAGAACTGAATTTTCACCTGGACAGTTTGAATATGCTTGGGAATGGGATATGTGAGAGCCTCTTGAGGTATAATAAGGAAACCTGGTGCAGAGCATACTTCAACTGTGATAGGAAATGTGATATAATTGAAAACAATATGTGCGAGACATTTAATGCTTGGATACTTGCTGCTCGTCACAAGACAATTATCACAATGTTGGAGGAAATTAGAGTGAAGATGATGGAGAGAATAGGAAAGTTGAGGGAGTTTGCAGATACATGGTTATATGATATATCCCCAATTGCTATGAAGGTGTATCAGGATAACATGGCCCAATCTATGAGGTGTACAATCAAGTGAAATAGTGAATATAGCTATGAGGTTGAGGATACCTCATTAAGAGTGGTGCTGAAGCATTGTGTGAATATGCAAGCTCAAACATGTACATGCAGGTCATGGATGCTGAAGGGTATCCCTTGTGCTCATGCCATTGCTTCTATGCATTTCAAGAACCTTGACCCAATTAACTACATATCTCACTGGTACTACAAATCCACCTATCTGAAGGCATATTCAACATTCATCCAGCATGTGCCAAACATGCAGATGTGGCCAACATCTACCAATCTACCAATTGAACCCCCACTAATTAAAAAGATGCCTGGCAGACCAAAGAAGAAGAGAAGAAGAGAAGAAACTGAACATCCTACTTCTGGAAAGCTTTCAAGAAGGGGTATGAAGATGACATGTTCAAACTGTGGTGGATATGGACACAACAAGAGGAGCTGCCCTAAGAAAGCAAGGCCTGCAGATTCTACTCCAGCAAATGCTTCATATATACAAAGATGTGGAGGAAGAGGAAGAGGCAGAGCAAGAGGATCATGAACTGTTGGCAAAGCTTCAACTCCAACTACTTCTGCCCCTGCTACTGCTGATAGAGGAAGAGGAACTACTGCTAATAGAGGAAGAGGAACTGGTAGTGGTAGGGGGAGTTCTGGGTTTGGACTATTTCAATCAAACAGTGGGTTCACAAGTTTTTCTGTAAGTAGTTCAAAGTTAATTTTATATCCAGTTTGCTTTAACAACTTTACTGAATATTTTTTGTTTTTGGCAGTCTGGTGTAGGTAAGCCAAGAGTGGTCTCTCATGGTGGTGAAAAGAGGTCCTCGACAGATATTCTGGAGTGTGCATACAAGACAAGAAGTGGTGTAAAATGGAATGCTAGACCATCCATTACTAGAAGACAACTTGAAAGAACTGCTGCAACTTGTTCCATAACCGCCGCATCTCAATCCAATTTAAGTCAAGCAAGTTTATCATCCCAGCCATCTAAGAACAACCACTAAATTCTGTTATTATCACTGTTAATTTATTTTGGAACTGCTGTAATTTCTCTTTGGAACTGTAATTTATTTTGGAACTGCTGTTAGGTTAATTTGGAACTGCTATTAGGTTTGGTGTTAGTGTTGTTATTTTGTTATATGATGAAATATATTTTTAGTGTTGTTTGATAATTTCTGGGCAGATGTGTCTTTAATATTGTATGAATGTTGTTATTTTGGTATGTTGTTAAGCATTTGTGCTGTCATTTTTGTATGTTGTTATTTATGGAAAATTTCAGCATTTGAGCTGTATATCAGCCACTATTTGACTGTGTTTCAGTGTTTTATTAGTCTTAATTTTAGGTGTGTTTTAATTGCACTATCATCTCACACCGCTACAAAGTCAAACGAAACAATATTAATAATTGCCAAAAAAAATCATTCAACTCACACAACAACAATCTCAAACAAAACAACTTTAACAACTGCCAAAAGATTTCATTCATTTCTAACAAAGGGATACAAAATCTACCAAAAAAATTCATTCATTTTCTTACATTATATAACAATCTTTAGAACTACCTAACACAATCAACTTCAACATAATTGCAATTAAAATCAGCACACACAATCTCTTTCAATGTCTTTGGTTTCTATTTTCCTTCAACAATGCATCAAATGCCCTCTTCTTCTTCAGCATCCCCAAAATCACCATTTTCAAGTGCTCTAGAGTTGGGGGTGAAACCAGATAAAGAAATTACATGCCGATCGAGTGTCCCTCTGAAAAATTGAAGAGAAAAAATTATTACGGAATATAAAATCGATTAGAAAAGTACAATTGATATTTACCTCATAAAATGGACATCCGTAAAATCGACGGCTCGGATTATCAACACTCCATGACTGTATCACAACAGATTTTCTCAAATTATGCATTTTCCTAAACCTTAAAATTGAGCCCTAGAAATTTAACCCTTATGTCAAAAAAGAGAAGGAAGAAATAGAAGGAGATTGTAATATTGGCTTCGAGCTTCAAGAAGAGGAATAAATTTTGGCTTCAAGAAGATAAAATTTTCTTTAATTTAGAGCTTTCAAGGAGGAAGAAGAAGATGAAAATCGGGTCCTAGTATATATAGATAGAAATGAGTTAAGGCCCTTTTAATCTTTTAAAAAGGGTTGTTGGATTGTTTTTTTGACCGTTTATTAAAGACAGAAATTGTCTTGAAATACTGTGCACGCACTTGGTCCATTTTGTATTACACACGCTTAGACCGGGTCAAGGAGGTGTGTACTAGGCACACTTTAGAAAGGTTGCGTGTGTAAGGTTATTATGGTCCACAGAAAGTGTGTAAGCAGGATTTGGGCCATAGGTCGGGTGGCAACTTATGTAATTCCCTTAATACTATAGAATCGAGTTTTTAAGTCCAAAATTCTTACCTTAATGAGTTCCCCTTGAATTCTCTATTCAAAATCGCCCAAAGCTCTCAAATTCGTGTTAAAAAGTGAGAAAACCCTCTAAAAAATCGTGAAGGAAATAACTTATAGTTTCTGTCCAGACATTTCCGCATCTGCTGTCATTTCAACACATCTGCGGTACCGCTTCTGCGGTCAAGACCACCACATCTACGGTCCGCACTTAAATCGCCCTTTATGCATCTGCGATGGACTTTCCGCACCTGCGCCTTCGCAGATGCGGCCACACAACCGCTTATGCGATCCCAGCCAAACACACCTCTGGCCGTTTCTGCGGCCCCTCTTTCGCATATGCAGCGCCGCACCTGCGGTCCCCAATCCATAGGTACGGAAATACCAAAAACAGCAAAAATCTGCAGCTTCCTCAAACTTTCAACTCTCCGTCAACCATTTGAAATCACCTCGAGGCCCCCATGACCTCAACCAAAAACACAAACACATCCCGTAACCTTATTCAAACTTGTACCAATCTTCCAAAACACCTCAAACAACATCAAAACCACCAAAACACATCGATCAAGCCTAAGGTTCTAAAATCTTTCGCATTCCGCTTTTGATCAAAAAGTATACCAAACCACGTCCGAGTGACCTGAAATTTTGCCCACACATCCCAAATGACATAACAAAGCTACTGCAACTTCCATAATTCCATTTTGACCCCTATATCAAAATCTCACCTATCAACCGGAAAACACCAAAAAATAATTTTGCCAATTCAAGCCTAAATCTACTCCGGACCTCCAAAATACATTTCGATCACGCTCCTAAGTTCCAAATCATCTCCCGAAGCTATCGGAACCATCAGAACTCACATCCAAGCCCTCTAACACATAAGTCAACATCCGGTTGACTTTTTCCAACTTAAGCCTTCTTAAAAGAGACTAAGTGTCTCAAACCTTCTCAAACCCTATTCGAACCCGAGCCAACCACCCGATCACATATATAATCGCTAATTAAAGCAAATAGAATAAGAACTGGGGAAAGTGGAGCGGTAACTCATGAGATGACCCTCTTAAAAAAACATTCGTCCTCGAATGAGTCAAGAAACATACCCGAAGTCTCAAATAGGTGAGGATATCTGCTCCGCATCTCCCGCTCGGTCTCCCAGGTAGCCTCCTCAACGGGCCAACCTCTCCACTGCACTTTCACTGAAGCTATATATTTTGATCTCAACTTCCGAACCTGACGCTCCAAAATAGTTGCTGGCTCCACATCATAAGTCAGATCACCCTCCAATTGAACCGTGCTGAAATCCAGAACATGAGATGAATCCCCAACATACTTCCAGAGTATAGAAACATGGAATACTGGGTGCACACCTGACATGATGGGTGGCAAAGCAAGCTCATAAGCCATTTCCCCAATCCTCCGAGAAGTACCTCAAAAGGTCCAATGAACCGTGGACTCAATTTACCCTTCTTTCCAAACCTCATAACACCCTTCATGGGTGATACCTTCAACAGAACTTTCTTACCAACCATGTAGGACACATTACAAACCTTCCTGTCAACATGGCTCTTTTGCCTCGACTGTGCTGTACGAAGCCTCTCCTGAATCACCTTCACCTTTTCTAAAGCATCCTGCACCAAATCTATACCCAATAGCCTGGTCTCACCCGACTTGAACCAACCAACTGGAGATCTACCCCTCTCATATAAAGCCTCATATCGAGCCATCTATGCACTCGGACTGCCCATCCGTCTGAGGGTGAAAAGTTGTGCTCAACTCCACTTGAGTAGCCAACTCTCGCTGTACAAACCTCTAAAATTTTAAAGTAAAATGAGTGCCCCTATCTTAAATGATGGAAAATGGGACACCATACAACTGAACAATCTCCCGGATATATATCTCTGCTAACCGCTCAGAAGAATAAGTAGTACGAATAGGAATGAAGTGTGCAGACTTGGTCAGCCAATCCACAATCACCCATATAGCATAGAACTTCTTCAAAGTCTGTTGAAGTCCAACCACAAAGTCCATAGTGATCTGCTCTCACTTCCACTCTGGAATATCCATCCGCTGAAGCAAGCCACCCGGTCTCTGATGCTCATATTTCACCTACTAACAATTGAGGCACCGAGCTACAAATCCCACAATGTCTTTCTTCATTCTCCTCCACCAATAATGTTGTCTTAGATCCTGATACATTTTCGTGGCTCCTGGATGAATGGAATACCGCGAGCTTTGGGCCTCCTCCAAAATTAACTCCCGAAGCCCATCCACATGAGGCACACATATCCGGCCCTGCATCCTCAAAACCCCATCATTTCTAATAGTCACATTCTTGGCATCATCTTGCTGAAATCTGTCATTAAGGACAAGAAAATGAGGATCATCATACTGGCACTCTCTGATGCGCTCATATAAGGAAGATCGAGAAATCACACAAGACAATACCTTACTGGGCTCCAAAATATCCAACCTCACGAACTGATTGGCCAAAGCCTGAACATCAACTGCAAGAGGTCCCTCCCCAATTGGAATATACGCCAAACTCCCAATACTTACGTCTTTTCGGCTCAAAGCGTCGGCCACTACATTGGCCTTCCCGGGTGATACAAGATAGTAAAATCATAATGCTTAAGAAACTCCAACCACATTCGCTGCCTCAAATTGAGATCCTTCTGCTTCAACAAGTGCTTGAGGCTATGATGATTAGTATACACCTCACAAGACAGACCATACAAATAATGCCTCCAAATCTTCAACGCGTGAACAATGACAGCCAACTCCAAATCGTGAACAAGGTAGTTCTTCTCATGAGGCTTCAACTGACGAGAAACATAAGCAATAACTCTACCCTCCTGCATCAGAACACAGCCTAAAGCTGATGGCAGTACTAACATTGGAGCTGTGGTCAAGGCAGTTTTGAGCTTCTAAAAGCTCTCCACACACTCATCAGACCACTGAAATGAAACACCCTTTTGAGTAAACTTGGTCAAGGGCGATGCAATAGACGAGAATCCCTGAATAAACCAGCGATAATAACCCACCAAAACCAAGAAAACTGCAAATCTCCATAGTTGAGGATGGTCTGGGCCAACTCTGAACCGCCTCTATCTTCTTCGGGTCCACCTGAATACCCTCGATGGACACCACGTGCCCCAAGAAAGCCAATAAACTGAGCCAGAACTCACATTTGGAGAACTTTGGATAAAGCTTCTCCTCTCTAATCTCTGCAACACCATTCTCAAATGCTCCGCGTGCTCCTCCCGACTATGCGAGTATACCAGAATATCATCAATGAAGACTATGACAAACGAGTCGAGATACAGCCAAAACACATTGTTCATCAAATACATGAACGTTGTTGGGCATTGGTTAGCCCCAAAGACATCACCAAGAACTCATAATGACCATATCGGGTCCTAAAAGTTGTCTTAAGAATATCTAAGTCCCTGATCTTCAACTGGTGATAACCTGAGCGAAGATCAATCTTACAGAATACTCGCTTCCTGAAGCTGGTCGAACAAACCATCGATACGAGGCAAATGATACTTGTTTTTAATTGTTACCTTGTTCAGCCACCTGTAATCAATGCACATTCTCATCGTTCCATCCTTCTTCTTCACAAAGAGAACCGGCGCACCCCACGGTGATATACTAGGATGAATGAACCCCTTATCCAGGAGTTCCTAAATTTGCTCCTTTAACTACTTCAGCTCCGCTGGTGCCATACGATATGGTAGAACAGAAATAGGCTGAGTGCCCGGCACCAGGTCAATACCAAAATCTATATCTCTGTCCGGTGGCATACACAGCAGGTCTGCAGAAAATACGTCGGGAAAATCCCTCGCAATTGGAACAGAATCAATGTTGGGAGTCTCTGCACCAACATCCCTTACAAAGGATAGATATGAAAGAAACCCTTTCCCAACAATACAATGGGCCTTCAATAAAGAAATCACTCTGCTGGGAACATAATCGGTCGAACCTCGCCACTCAATCCGTGGCACACCAGGCATAGCCAAAGTCACTGTCTTGGCATGACAATCCAAAATAGCTCAGCATGGAGGTAACTAGTCCATGCCCAGAATAACATCGAAGTACACCGTACATAATAAAAACATATCCATTCGGGTCTCCAGACCCCCAATAGACACAACATACGACCGGTACACATGGTCTACCACAACAATATCGCCCAGTGACATAGAAACATAAACAGAAGAAATAAGGGACTCGCAAGGCATATCCAAATAATGGGCAAAATAAGACGACACATAAGAGAAAGTAGAGCTAGGGTAAAATAACACAGAAGCATCCCTGCGGCAGACTAAGATAATACATGTAATCACCGCATCTGAAGCAATTGCATTAGGCCTAGCTGGAAGTTCATAAAGCGAGCTTGACCACATCAGGATAGACCTCCCCCTTTAGGGCAACCCTTAGATGACTGTCCCCCACCCCTAGTTAGATAGGTAAGTGGTGAAGTGGCTGGGGCTGAGGCTGAGGCTGAGGCTGAGGCTGATGGCTGACCCCTCTGCTGAGAACGACGAGGATACTGTCTCCACAAGTGACCCATCTCTCCATACTCATAGAAACTTCTGAGTGATGGAGATGGGAACTAATAGGAATCGCTAGCACCAGAATGACTAGCGGACGCCCCTGGCATAGAAAAGTTTTGAACCGATGGAGCACGGGATGAACCCTAGGTTGGAAGTGCACTAAGTGAAGAATGGCCCTGCTGAGAATCGTGAGAACTATGTCCTGATGATTCCCCACGATAACCTGGACGAGCTGACTGAGCATGTCTAAACTATCGGCCTCTGCCATGCTGAATCTGGCCCCTCGAAGCAGCACCCCCAAAACTACCATGTCCTCGAGGCCTCTTGGCCTCTCTCTCCTCGCGCTCCTAGCGACAAACTAACTCAATATCTTGAGCAATATCTACAACCTCCTCGAATGTAGCACCTGACACCCTCTCCCTAGTCATGAGAAATCGAAGCTGGTAGGTGAGGCCATTAACAAACCTCCTGTTCCTCTCTCTCTCAGTAGAAACTAGCCAAATAGCATGTCGATCTACCTCCGAGAACCTCATATAGTACTGGGTAACAGTCATATCCCCCATGTCGTAACTGCTCAAACTGCCTACGCAGCTCCTCCATACGGGACTGTGGGTCATACTTCTCTCGAAATAAAGGGAAGAACTGCTACCAAGTCAGAGGTGCCGAACCAACAGGCCTACGCCTATCATATGCCTCCCACCAAGTGAAGGCAGCTCTGGTAAACTGAAACGTCGTGAATGCAACCCCACTGGTCTCCAAAATACCCGCAGTGCGCAGAATCCTATGACATCTATCTAAGAAACCCTGGGCATCCTTGCCCTCTACACCACTAAAAGTAGGAGGCTAGAGTATGCCAAACCTCTCCAATTTACGTTGCTCGTCCTCCGTCATAACAGGAGCTATATAACCCTGAGCAGTTGCCACCGATTGGGCTAGTGGTGCCTCCGGTGTCTGCACTCCTTGAACCACCGAATCGGGTGTGCGAGCGTCGGGAGTCTGAGAGCCTTCCCTTGTCTGAGAAGTGGCTGCGGTAGTAGAAACCGCGACCACTTAAGCAAGGCTAGTACATACTGTTAATATCTGAGCCTAACTCTCCTCGAGACCCGAAATCACAATGAGCACAACTGGTGCCTGGGCTGGTGCTGCTAGAGCGTCCACCACCGGGACCTGACCCTGAACTGGGGCGGCTGGTGGGTCTGCAGGTGCTGTCCCAGCTGTTGTGGGGGCTGTACCTCTGCCCCTACCACGGCCTCGGCCACGTCCTCGGCCTCTAGTGGCTCCCGCTAGTGGTATTGGTGGTCATTGATAACTAGAGATTTTGACGAATTTTATACTCCTTCTTGCTTATGCTTTGATCAAATATTCATACAAAATAGTCCCGAAAGGCTCACAAGTTGTGCTTGATTGCATGTTTGATCAACAAAGTGACATAATGTCAAAGATCGGCTCAAAAGGAGTTAAACTTGCACAAGTGCCAAAAACAAGGCAAGCTCAGGCAGAACAGGACCAGTGCGGCCGCACACCACTTTATGCAGTCCGCACTGAGAGATTCAGAGAGCTGGATTTTAGGCTTAAAGGCAGTGCGGCCGCACTAGGTTTTGTGCGGTCCGCACTGAAGGCACCATGGCCACACTACCATTCTGTGCGGTCCGCAGAGCTAAGGTTTAGAGAAGATGCATAAGGGATTTGAAGCCTGTACGGTCAGCGGTCAACTTTGTGCGGACTGCACTAGAAGCCTTCGCAGCCGCGGTCTATTCTGTGCGGTCCGAGGAGCCCAAGTTCAGAGAGGGAAATTTTGAAGGCCAAAGCCCAGTGCGGACTGTGGTCCATTTTCTGCGGTCCGCACTAACCCTGCAGGGGCATTTTTATCCAGATTTTTCAGCTTAGTATAAATAGATTCTATTTCCATTTTTAGGGCATCAAGTATTGTAATACGTAAGCTGCGCTCGTGAGATGACTTTTCTTAGCCAATTTGGCCATTTTAATGTACTTTTCACCATGGAATCTTTGTATTTAGTTTAGCAATTAATTAATATGTGTTCATCTTCATCTATTTCTTATTTTTCTTCTTTGAATATGAGTGTCTCGATCCCATAACTAGAGTTGTGGCTCAACCCTATTTTGGGTAATTGATGGGTCTTGTATTTTAGGGCTAATTTGACTATGGGTGTTTGTTATTTGGGCCAATTTCATGGTTAATTTTTGAATTAGTGGTTGCAACACTAGTTTGTGTTGAGTTGACTTGAGCTCTTCTTGTGAAAGAGAGCCTAAGTCTTCGAAATTGATCCAACAATAAATTGGGGCATACTCAAGAGATTGATAGCCCCAATTAAAGGGTTAAACCTCGAGAGAGTAATACCCGAATTGAACCCTAAGTTGCTTGTGCAAAATTGCATACCCAATTGGACTTCAGAAAGCCAATTCGGGCAAAATTACTTGAACTACCGAGAGGTGTAGAGTGGGTAAATTCGTGCAACGGTTATAACATACTCCCCAAATAAGTCAAATGTGCCTTAAATTCAAGTGCCCATCAATTGACCACCTAGCGAGTAGTCGCTTCCATATTGCCCTTTTAATATTTGAACAACCCGTAGCAATTAAACTCTTAGCTTAATTTACAATTTTGTAGTTTGTTAAAATTAGAATTATAAAAAAAATCCCAAAAATGTTGAGAAGTGCATTTAAGAAAACAAATGCAGTTCTATACTAGATAGATACTCGATTCCAACTTCTAGCTCTCTGAGGATTCGATCCCGACCCAAAATCGGATAAAAGCTATTGCGACCCTCTCTTGCTACTTATTAGTAGTGCGGAGTTGGATGCGATCAACCTTTTGGCACCGTTTTTGGGGAGCTAATGTTTTGGCTATCTATTTAGTTAGAGTTGTGTTTTGTTCTTCTTTCCTTCTTGTTACTAATTTGTGTGCGTCAATACTTCAGGTATCAAAATGGCTTTAAATGCGAATGACCCTCTTGGAAATGTGAATGCGGGGGAGGAGGTAGATGATATTAGAGAAGACGAGGTGCCTCTTGTACCTCCCAGACCACGGTGAGGCCGCCTGACCAATGCTAATGAAAACATTCCAGACCCTCCTCCGCCACCTCCAAGAGCAGTTCCTCGGGTGCTACCAAACCAAGGCTATGCAAGTGCTATTGTCCCACCTAGAATCCGGGCGGGCAATTTTCAGATAACCAATGTGATGTTGACCTTACTTGAGCAGCGTGGGTATTTTACAAGCGCTACGGATCAAAATACCTACAAACATCTCAAGGGGTTCGTGGATATATGTTGGGGGAGCAAGCAGACGAATGTGTCCGAGGATGCTATTAGGTTGAGGCTTTTCCCATTCTCACTTCGGGGGAAAGCATTGGATTGGCTTGAGAGACTCCCCAACAATTCCATCACTACTTGGGATGAGTTAGCGGATAAGTTTATTGCTAAATTTTTCTCACCCGGGCACATGGCGGCACTTCGAGATGAGATATTGGCCTTCAAGCAAGAGCCACAGAACCTTTGCATAAGATTTGGGAGCGGTATAAAACAATGGTGAAGGAATTCCCCAATAATGACATGACGGAGAATATGTTGCAACAAACTTTCTACCGGGGCATCAATACTACAAACCAATGCATAGTCAATCAACTTGCTGGGGGTAATTTTATGAAAAAGACGTATGATGAAGCTTGCGCCGTTCTTGATGAGATGGTGGATACATCCTCCGCATGGCAAAGTAGAGCTAATGTTCCTCAAGGTGACCCGACGGTTATTCATTTGCATAAGGAATTACATGACCATGGGCAATCTATAGCGGAGTTGACAACTACTATGAACTAATTGGATAAGGCATAGTTGCAAAAAGTCCAAAATCCTCGCCAAGTGAATGCCATGGAGGGTGGTTATATGCTTTTCAACAAGAGAAGGCAACGAAGGCATCAAAACCAAGGAAATTCTGAGCAATTTGATGATGATTGTGATGGGTTTCAAAATGATGGCTATGATGAGAAAAATGAAGAGGTAAAATATGTGAACAATTTTCAAGGCCAACGGGGCAACTCTTCCAACCAACAACAGTGGCGCCCCCAGGGCAATTGGGGCAATCAACAACAAAACAGTGGTAATTGGGGGAACAATAATCAAAACAACAACCGTGGCAATCATAACACAATCAAGGCAACCAAGGGAATTGGAATGGTAATAACAACAATTGGGGAAACAATAACAATCAAGGTGGATGGAACAATGGGAACCAAGGAAATCGGGGGCAAGGCTTTCAAAGGCCCCCAATGTACCAACAACCGAACAATCCACCTCCTTTTCCTTCCCATGGCCCTAGTTCATCTAACAATAAAATGGGTAGAATTGAAATGATGTTCGAACAAATGATGAAAAAGAATGCAGATTTCGATGCGCAACTGGCTTCTCACAATACTTTAATTAGGAATTTGGAGGTGCAACTAGGTCAAATCTCTCAGTCCTTGAATACATGCCCTAAGAGTGCTCTACCAAGTAATACGGTAGTAAATCCAAAGGGAGGAAACAATCATGTTATGGCTGTGACAACTAGGAGTGGACAAGGTGGTGATGTGGATGCCTCCAAACAAACAAAAGTTTTGGGTGAAGAAGTTGAGTTGCAAGAAGATGAAGTTCCTTTGGTAGTTAAAGATGTGGTTGATGACAATGTGAATAATGAAGTGAGGATTGAAATTAATGAGGCCGAGGTGGAAATACAAAGTGACGTGAACCTGTGTAGGGAGCACGTAGTTGACATGCCGGAGCCAGTGGTGCCAAAAGCTAAGGCACCTTTGCCTAGGCCACCTCCCCCTTATCCTAAGAGGTTAGCCAAGCAAAAAAGTGAGAATCAATTCAAAAAGTTTATTGACATGATGAAGAGCTTATCCATCAACGTGCCTTTGGTGGAGGTTTTAGAGCAAATGCCTGGTTATGCTAAATTCATGAAAGATTTGGTTACAAAGAAAAGATCAATGGACTATGGAACTATCAAGATGATCTACTAAGTTAGTGCTATAGTACATTCAATGGCCCCGAAATTAGAGAATCCTGGTGCTTTCACTATCCCCTACACTATTGGTAGTGCAGACTTTGCCAAAGCTTTATGTGATATTGGGGCAAGCATCAATTTAATGCCCTTCTCAGTTTTCAAGACTTTGGGTATTGGGCTTCCGAGGCCAACTTTCATGTGATTGCAAATGGCAGACCGATCTATGAAGCGGCCATTGGGTATTGTTGATGATGTGCTCGTCTGGGTGGACAAATTTATCTTGCAAGCTGATTTTGTCATATTGGATTGTGAGGTAGATTATGAGGTCTCAATCATATTAGGGAGACCTTTCCTTGCTACAGGGAAGGCTCTAGTGAATATAGAAGCAGGAGAACTCACTTTCAGGGTGGGTGATGAAAAGGTAGACTTTCATGTGTGCAAGTCAATAAAGCACCCCAATTGTACCAAAGTGTGCTCATTTTAGGATTTAGTCATGGCTGTGATAATTGATGATACCAGTGCAATGATCAATGTTGAGGACCCTTTGGAAGCCGTATTGTTGAATTTGGATGTCAATGATGATGCGGGCCGAGTGGAGTGCGTGAATGCTTTACATGGAATGGGCTCTTATTCTTATGAGCCTAGGAAACTTTCTTTGGATCTTGAAAATAGAAAGATGCCTCCAACAAAGCCTTTAATTGAAGAACCCCTGGTGTTGGAGTTGAAGCCATTACCTCCATACCTCAGGTATGAATTCTTGGGCTCTAATTCAACTTTACCAGTTATTCTTTCCTCTTTACTTACTAACATGCAGGTTGATGCCACATTGGTGGGGCTCAAAAAGCGGAAAAAGGCAATTGGATGGACTCTAGCTGACATTCAGGGAATAAGCCCCGCATTCTGTATGCACAAGATTATTCTGGAGGATGATGCAAAACCATCCTTAGAACATCAAAGGAGTCTCAATGAGGCAATAGAAGAAGTGGTGAAAAAAGAAGTGATCAAGTGGATAGATGAAGGCATGGTGTATCCAATCTCTGACAGCTCATGGACTTCTCCGGTGCAATGTGTGCCGAAGAAGCGTGGTATGACCGTGGTGACCAATGCTAATAATGAACTTATTCCAACCCGGACAGTGATCGGATGGAGGGTATGCATGGACTACCGCAAGCTAAACAAAGTGACCAGCACGGATCACTTCTCATTGTCTTTTCAGGACCAAATGCTAGATCACCTTGCTGGGCGTGCCTTTTATTATTTCTTAGACGGTTATTCAGGGTACAATCAGATTTTGATAGCTCCGGAGGATCAGGAGAAGACAACCCTTACTTGTCCATATAACACCTTTGCTTTCTCTCGGATGCCCTTTGGGTTATGCAATGCGCCGACAACATTCCAATGGTGTATGATGTCCATTTTCACCGATATGGTGGAAGATATATTAGAGGTGTTCATGGGCGACTTCGGTGTCGTTGGTGATTCGTTTGAAGAGTGTTTAGAAAATTTGGATAGAGTGTTGGCCGGTGTGAAGACACCAATCTTGTGCTAAATTGGGAAAAATTCCACTTCATGGTTGAAGAGGGCATAGTGTTGGGCCATAAAATTTCAAAGCATGGGATTGAAGTTGACAAAGCCAAGATAGAGGTGATTTCAAGGCTTCCTCCTCCCACCTCTGTCAAGGAGGTGAGGAGTTTTCTTGGGCGTGCGGGGTTCTACCGGCGATTTATCAAGGACTTTTCGAAGGTAGTAAATCCTCTTTGCATGTTGCTAGAAAAGGATACAAAGTTTGTGTTTGATGAGAGATGCATGGAAGCCTTTGAAATTCTCAAGCATAAGTTGACCACCACCCCGATCATTACCGCACCTAATTGGAGCTTGCCTTTAGAGCTCATGTGCGATGCGAGTGATGTTGCGATTGGGCATTTTTGGGTCAAAGAGTGAACAAAATATTTCATCCAATGTACTATGCGAGAAAGACTATGAATGAGGCTCAAAGAAACTATACAGTGATTGAGAAAAAATTGTTGGCTATTGTGTTCGCCATGGAAAAATTTCGGCCATATCTTATGGGAGCCAAAGTCATAGAGCATACCAATCATGCAACTCTTAGATATTTGATGATAAAGAAAGACTCCAAAAATAGACTGATGCGATGGGTCTTATTATTTCAAGAGTTTGATTTGGAGATAGTGGACCGGAAAGGTAGTGAAAACCAAGTGGCGGATCACTTATCCCGCTTGGAGGAGGAAGATAGGCCGTGTGATGGCCTAGAGATCAATGATACATTCCCCGATGAGCAACTACTTTCTGTGTCGATGTGTGATATGCCATGGTTTGTGGACATTGCTAATTTCCTTGTGACTGGCATCATCCCGTATGAGCTCTCTTCTAACCAAAGTAAGAAGCTCAAAAGGGATAGTTTGGACTTTTATTGGGGCGAGCCATACTTGTTCAATATTTGCACTGATGGAGTAATCCAGAGGTGTGTACCTGAGGAGAAGCAATTTAACATTCTAGAGGCTTGTCATTCCTCCCCCTATGGTGGCCATCATAGAGGGGCGGAGGACGGCTTCGAAAGTTCTGAGTTATGGTTTTTATTGGCCAACCTTGTTCAAAGATGCAAGTGATCTAGTAAAAAGATGTGATTAATGTCAACGAGCGGGCAATATTTCCAAGAAATATGATATGCCTCTAAATACCATTCTTGAAGTTGATATCTTTGATGTATCGATTTTATGGGCCCTTTTGTAAGCTCGTGTGGAAACACCTACATTCTTGTAGTGTTTGATTATGTCTCAAAATGGGTTGAGGCCGTGGACTTACCCAATAATGAAGCTAGAGTGTGGTGGCATTTCTGAAGAATAGCATTTTCACAAGGTTTGGTATGCCTCTGGCAATTATTAGTAATGGAGGATCATATTTTTGCAATAGAGCTTTTGATACCTTACTTTCCAAGTATGGTGTCAACCACAAAGTGTCTACGCCTTATCATCCTTAAGCAAATGGCCAGGTTGAAGTGTCTAACAGGGAGATCAAGAGCATTTTGTCCAAAACTGTCAATGCCAATATGACTGATTGGTCTAAAAAGTTAGATGATGCTATATGGGCTTACTGGACCGCTTAAGAGACCTCGATTAATATGTTGCTGTACCAGTTGTTGTTTGGGAAAGCATGTCATTTACCAGTGGAGTTGGAGCATAAGGCCATGTATGCCTTAAAGAAGTTGAATCTTGATTGGGATATAACAACTAATCTTCGGGTGGAGCAACTCAATGAGCTTGATGAATTTAGGTTCCATGCCTACTCTAGTTCGTCCTTGTATAAGGCTAAAATGAAATACCTTCATGAAGAATACACTCGGGTCAAAGAGTTCAAAGTGGGAGATTTGGTGCTCCTATTCAATTCTCGTCTAAGGTTGTTCCCAGGAAAGCTGAAGTCAAAGTGGAGCCGACCATTTGAAGTAGTGTGTGTGACCCCGTTTGGTGCTCTTGATTTAAAAAACAAAAGTGGAGAAGTCTTTAGAGTGAATGGTCATAGAGTCAAGTATTATTTGGGGAAATTGGATGATATCCATGTGGTGGCTCTTGTGTATTTCAAATGATTGGATGGTAACATGCATCATGCCGCGACGTTAAATCAAGCGCTTCTTGGGAGGCAACCCATGTGTTTTTCATTCTTGTTTTTATTTGATTTTAATTATAATGTAGGATTGATTTTTGGGCTAACAGATTGTGAGATGTTACATGATTGAGTTGATGCAGTGCAGGACATAATTGAAAAAATGCACAGGCCTCTGAAGTTTCCAGTGCGGCCACACTACCATTTTGTGCGGAACGCACTGGTAAAGGGTGATGAGAGGACTCTCTGAAGTTTGCCACCGCGATCGCGGTTGACTTTGTGTGGTTCGTGGTGGACCACTGCGGCCGCGGTCCATTTTGTGCGGACCGCAATGGGTTGCTAAGTTTAGCTTGAACAAAATAGCCCAGTGCGGACCGCCGTCCATTTTGTGCGGTTCGCACTGGTAGGTGATAATGGGCCCCAGGTCCTTTTTCTATAAATAGGGCCTGAGGGCCTCCTTTTACCCTTTTCGTACCTTTAACTCTCAAAACCCAAAAAAATCACCGTGCATCATCTTTTTGCTTACAATCAACTGCGTGGACTTGAAATTCTTAATTAACTCTCGCATCTTGTATCATTACTTGCTTTTTACTTTATCAATCTTGTTAATTTTCTCTTAATTTTTTTTCTCTGGTTTTTCATTCTCTTCTTCCTTTATTTTCTTCAATAGAGTAGGTTAGGGTTGTTAATTTTTAGGTTCAATGGCCATAGATAGTTAAAATCAATGGGCAATCATGTAGAGACACTACTTAGGTGAAAAATTGGACCCAAAATCAAAATACATGGAACCTTAATTTAGTGCCACAACTAGGTAGTCAGTGCGGACCGCGGTCGTTTTTGTGAGGTCCGCGGTGGCCCAGTGCGGTCCGCACTACCATTTTGTACGGACCGCATTGGTACCCTTTTTGCTGAACCTCAGGCAGTGCGGCCGCAGTCAATTTTGTGCGGTCCGCACTGCCTAGATACAAATAGTGGGTAGTCTGATCCCCACCTTTGTACAGACCGCGGTTGAGTTTGTGCGGTCCGCACTGGACAACTTCTGGAAAATGTCTGCAATAATTTCACTATGTTTTGCAACACTGTTTTATCTGAAACTACTGATACTAACAAGTTATTTAAATTGTGATTGCAGACAATAGTGAGACAACAAGGAAAATGCTCAAAACAACCGGGCAAAGGTGAATCCTCCCAGGGGAAAGGGCAAGAAAATGATCAAATTCACTCCCCAAGTTCGGGAAAACATTAAAAAGACAAGAAAGCTGATCAAAGCTGCTGACAGGGCTGCTTCACATTCCTCGGGGAGTGAGTATGAGCCTTCCCGGGACATTTCTTCAGACTTCGTGCCAGAATATGTTGAAGACTGGCCGGAGAGATTCAGGCTACGAGACACTCCTCCACCATCACCCACTGCCCATGCACCAACACATGTGATTACTGAGTCGTCTGAGATCTCAACAACAGGTAGTAAGGAAGTAGAGGGAGATGAGGAAGTGGCAGAAGAAGGAGAACCAAGGGTTGGGGGTATTGATAGAACGAGGAAGCCGGAGGTTTGGTGAGATAGGTTCGTGAGTAAGGTGGCATACCAGAAATTTAGAGAGTGGTGGCCGGTGAGAAAGTTGATTCCGGAGAGGAGCTTCATTGATAGAGACCTATTACCCCACAACCCTAATGTTCAAAGACAATTTAGGACTAGAGCAGGCTGGGAGCATTTTCTAGAGGAGTGTATGGATGCCAACAAACACATGGTCAAAGAGTTTTATCGCAATGTAGCCCACATTAAAAAGGGCTCCAAAGTGACCAAGGTTCGAAATCTGATAGTGTTATTCAAAGGGAAGTACCTCAACGAATACCTTGGCCTCAATTAGGAGGATGAGACCCTATATATGGAAAAGTTCGAAGTGAGTGAGGAGGTTCGTCCCTGGCTAGCACAGTACTTGGCAATCCCAGGTACCACCCCCAACTGGTTGACCGTTGGAGTCAAGATCTTGAGACGGACCTTAAACTTTGAGGTACGGGGATGGGAGACCTTTGTATGGAGCAGGTTGGACCCCACAACATATGACAACACCCTTCCTCTTTCTCGGGCTGTGCTGGTGGCTTCTATCATGGCAGGGTACCCCATCAACGTGGGGAATGTGATGTCCAGAATCATTTGTATAGTGGGTGCGGAGCATGACCAGAACTATCCTTTCCCCATCACTTTAATATGTACTTCCGGGACTTGAAAGTGGATAAGAAGCCCTTCGATGTCAAAGTCAAAGCGAAGGCTCCTTTTTCCTAGTACAACATGCAGGGGGATGACAACCCCAAGAGCAAGAGCTTCAACAATACAACTACTACCACAATTGGCCAGTCTGAAGAGCCAGTTGTGGTAGTGGCTCCTGCTGAACCGACCTCCACTTCCACAGATATCCCTCCCGGTCCATCCACATCCACAGCCAATCCTGCTAGTCCATCCACATCAGCAAGCCCAGAGATTCTTTCTTCCCGGGCCCATCATATTACTGCTCATCGACTGAGCGAGGCGCTTCTTAGCATAAACAACTGGATGCAGACTGCCTCATCCAAGTTGTCCTCACTCACCACTGTGGTAGAGTCTCAGTCGGCACCTCCAGCTCCGCAGGTTCCACAGTCGATAGAGGATGCGCTCAAAGAGATACTTGACAAACAAAATAAGATCCTCGACACTCAGGCAGCGCTCTCCAAGGCAGTTGATTCACATAGCAAGGCTCTCAAGGAGCTTTCTAAGGAGCATAAGAAGCTGAGGAAGACACGGGCCTCCAAGGATTCCGTGAAGGAGCTGCGTGCAGATGTAGACAGACTGAAGGCAGATCACCTGCCTTTAGACTTATTACTCCAGGGCCCAGCACCAGCAGTTGATCCACAGTTGGAACAGTCACAGAGGCCTCTGAAGAGTAGGAGGATGATTCCTAGAGCTGTTGATGTTGTCATTCAGTTGGCGGACCCACCGGAGACTTCCTCCAGTCAGCTATAGGATGTACCAGTTCCAGAGCCTGTCCAGGCCCAGGGCCCAGTAGCAGAGCAGCAGACCACAGGGGACCAGTCTGAGGTCCCTGAACATAGAGAGGACCCAAGAACCATACATGACCCTGTGCAGACGGACATGCCTTAGGGAGACTTCTATATCCTTTCCCTATTATCTTTTGATGCTTTATTTGGACTAGTTGGCATTGTGGACAATGCCAATTTTCATTTGAGGGGGTGGACCCCACATTTTGGATGATTGTATATATTTAACATTTTTATGCTTTCTCTGTATATAATTCTGATATTTCATTACATTTATCGCATTTTGATTCCACTTTGGGTCTGTATATAAAGTTATATCTCATTGTATATATTCATCCCATCCATTGTATATTCAAATCCCCTATTGTATATATTCATTCTATTTTCCGCAAAATTTTCGTTTTTAGCTTCCTATTTGTGATTCGTAGTTTTTGTTTTCGGAGTTTGCAATAAGCCTTTGATTTTCTTAATGTCGCGGTTCTTTCCAAAGGTAGAGTATTGTGTGAACCAGGTGGCTCTTCCCAATGATGGATAGCGTGACAACCTTCTTAAGGGTTTGAGTCCGTTTTTTTTCTTTTTTTCTTTTTGGTTTTTAGTATTTAGTAGTTAAGGGTGCCTCATGCAAAGCTTCATTGGGCCTAGAACATTTGCCTTTAATCTTATGGTCAAAAACAAATTGTTATGTTTAGGATGGTGAAAGTCATGACCTTGCGGCTCTTGTGTTGGCCGATAATCATCAAGTCATTTTTTGGGACCATTGTATGCTCAAATCATATCTAAGGTCGTTGTGGGCCCCCGACTCTATGTCTTTAGCAATCCCTTAGCTTGTGTGGAGAGTAATTGAATTGCAAGTCCAAGTCCCGAGCCATTGGTCTAGAACTTTCCTTGAATGTTTGTTGAGGTGAAATCCTAGGTGAATTTTGACTTGAGATATGATTATAGGCTCTCCTTGATCCAAATGATAGTTTGAACAATTCCATAACCTAATCCCTATTTAACCCTTTTGAGGCTTAGACTTTTTTCTTTCAAGAACCATGATACAAGCCTATACCCGTTCTAAAAGATACCTCTCTTGGCATCCGATCTTTCCTTTAGCACATGGCAAAAGTATAAGTTTGGGGGGAGAGACGAGGATTGCAACAAAGTGGTAAAAATCGTAAAAATGAAGAAAAGGAAAGGAAATGAAAAAGAAAGAAAAGCAAAATGACAAAATGAATGTTCAATGTGACAAATAATAAAAAGGGATTCAAGAAAAACAAAGAATAAAATGTGTGGAAACTAGAAAAGGAGAAAATGTGTGAAATGCATAAAAAAGAGTGGCATTGTCTCTCTAACCCCTTAGAAAGAAGAGAAAATGACTCAAAGAGTCAAGTGAATGGATGCCAAATGAATCAAAAGAAGTGCTTAAAGGAAGATGGAGCCCACTTAGACCAAAACATTCCCTACCCTGAACCAGAAGACTTCACAATGTCTCCACAAAAGCCCTATATGATCTTGAGTTGAATTAGTGGATACTCACATAAGGGGCGAGCATATGGTACCTAGAGCCGGACTTGTGACTTTTTTTTGAGAGAGATGAGTGAATTCCCATTAACCTCGTTTTGCATGTCACTATTCTAAAGGTGAGGTTTGCTTAGGGTGAGTTGAAGATGTGTGAGTTCGGATTCCACAATGACCAAAGTAATTGAAAGAGTTATTTGATGTGTTGAGTCAACTCTTGATGCTCTTGTGTCGCACTTGTTCCATGGTTTTTCAAAGAGTAAATGTTGTTAATGATTCATTTGTATTGAGGGCAATTGTTAGTCCCAAATGATACTAGTTGAGGTTGTTTTAGGACAATTGAAATTTTTCTTGGGCATTCTTTTAAGGGGTGGGTCTTATTTTGTTTGCTTGAGGACAAACAAAAGCTTAAGTTTGGGGGAGTTGATAACTAGAGATTTTGACGCATTTTATACTCCTTCTTGCTTATGCTTTGATCAAATATTCATACAAAATAGTCCCAAAAGGCTCACAAGTCGTGCTTAATTGTTGGTTTGACCAACAAAGTGACATAATATCAAAGATCGACTCAAAAAGAGTGAAACTTGCACAAGTGCCAAAAACAAGGCAAGCTCAGGCAGAACAGGCCCAGTGCGTCCGCACACCACTTTGTGCGGTCCGCACTGAGAGATTCAGAGAGCTAGATTTTCAGGCTTAAAGGCTGTACGGCCGCACTAGGTTTTGTGCGGTCCAAACTGAAGGCACCGTGGCCGTACTACCATTCTGTGTGGTCCGCAGAGCTAAGGTTCAGAGAAGATGCATAAGGGAATTTTGAAGCCTGTGCGGTTAGCGGTCAACTTTGTGCGGACCGCGCTAGAAGCCTCCGCGGCCGCGGTCCATTCTGTACGGTCCGCGGAGCCCAAGTTCAGATAGAGAAATTTTAAAGGCCAAAGCCCAGTGCAGACGGCGGTCCATTTTGTGCTGTCCGCACTAACCCCGCAGGGGCATTTTTGTTCAGATTTTTTAGCTTAGTATAAATAGAATTTTTTTCCATTTTTAGGGCATCAAGTATTGTAACACGTAATCTGCGCTCATGAGACGACTTTTCTTAGCCAATTTGGGCACTTTTACTTACTTTTCATCATTAAATCTTTGTATTTAGTTTAGCAATTAATTAATATGTGTTCATCTTCATCTATTTCTTATTTTTCTTCTTTGAATATGAGTAGCTAGACCCCATAGCTAGGGTTGTGGCTCAATCCTAGTGTGGGTAATTGATGGATCTTGTATTTTAGGGCTAATTTGACTATGGATGTTTGTTATTTGGGCCAATTTTATGGTTAAGTTCTGAATTAGTGGTTGCAAACACTAGTTTGTGTTGAGTTGACTTGAGCTCTTCTTGAGAAAGAGAGCCTAAGTCTCCAAAATTGGCCCAACAATAAATTAGAGCGTACTCAAAAGATTGATAGCCCCAATTAAAGGGTTAAACCTCGAGAGAGTAATACCCGAATTGAACCCTAAGTTGCTTGTGCAAAATTGCATACCCAATTGGACTTGAGAAAGCCAATTCGGGCAAAATCACTTGAACCACCGAGAGGTGTTGAGTGGGTAAATTCGTGCAACGGTTATAACATACTCCCCAAATAGGTCAAATGTGCCTTAGATTCAAGTACCCGTCAATTGACCACCTAGGCGGTAGTCACTACCCTATTGCCCTTTTAACTATTTGAACAACCCGTAACAATTTAACTCTTAGCTTAATTTACAATTTTGTAGTTTGTTAAAATTAGAATTATAAAGAAAATCCCAAAAATGTTGAGAAGTGTAATTAAGAACACAAACGTAATTCTACACTATATAGATACTCGATTCCAACTTTTAGCTCTCTGAGGATTCGATCCCGACCCAAAATCGGGTAAAAGCTATTGCGACTCTCTTTTGCAACTTATTAGTAGTGCGGAGTTGGTTGAGGGCAACAGTCCATCCTGACCGGTAGCGCGTGTCCTCACCATCTGTGAGAGAGTAGAATAATAGAAGTTTAGTACTCAGATCAACAAATTTGCACGACAAGAATTTCAAGAATATGGAATTTTCCTAAAGGTTCTGCACCCTCTCGAGGATAAATACATGCGTCTCCATACCGATCCGCGAGACTCTACTAAACCTACTCATGACTCGTGAGACCTATGTAACCTAGGCTCTGATACCAACTTGTCACAACCCTAAACCCAACCCGGTCGTAATGACGCCTCTCGTGAAGACAAGGCCAGCCGACACACCTCCAATTCACTTTAAGCAATTAAAATAATAACTACTAAGTCTTTAATCAGAAATAAAATCCCAAAATAAGCATTTAACAGTTTAACTTGCGGAAATAAAACTCCAACACAACCCGACATCGAGTTGTCACCAATCATGAGCATCTAAAATAATACTACAAGTCTGAAAGTCTACGCCACTACTACGTAATTGAATCAAAAGAACTAAGATAGAGGGAGAATGCACTGGGCTACGAATCGCCAAGCAGCTACCTAGTAAATCTCCGAAGATCTGCTGGAACTATCAACCCTCAGTAGCAGGACCTGTAGCGCCCAAATCTGCACATAGGGGTGCAGGGAGTAAAGTGAGTACTCCAACTTAGTGAGTAATAAAAATAAATGAAGACTGAGCGATATAAAATCACATTAAACATAACAGTAAGCTATCAGAGGCATAACAAAAATCAGTAAATATAATTAAGCAGTGAAATCTCATAATCACCTTTTAATTAGGAAAATCAACTAGAAAAGGTAAACACATAATAACTGCCATTCGGGCACAGTAACAACTGAATCAGCCCTTCAGGAAATATCACAGAACAATACGAGTCCCTCATGCTATATCTCATATCATAATGGGTACCCGCGCTCACTGGGGGTGTACAAACTCCGGGAGAGGCCCTTTACGGCCCAAGCGCAATATCAAGCCATCTCGTGGCATCATAAACAGGCTCTTGGCTTCATATCAATCTCAAGCCACCTCATGCCGTACAGTCTCAGGCCCTCGACCTCATTAGCATAATCAATATATCACTGCTGTGGCGTGAAGCCAACCCAAAAGTATCCTCACAACACAGGCCCTCGACCTTACTCATTCAGAATCTCATAAGCCCCTCGGGCAATAGTAAAACATAAAGCTCAGCTCAAAATATCTTTAAAAATATCATTTAATGTGTTTAAAACAGAGTAACATAGCTGAGTTTTGAAAATAGTAAAAATATAGCATGATTGAGCTCCAATATGAAATCAATAAGTGAGGAAAATATCATTTAAAATCCCCTAAGGGGTCAACAGTTGGCACGAAGCTCACATATGTCATTTAGCCTAAAATATAATAATATCAAACAATTAACTGTCAAATACGCAGTAAAATAGTCATTCATGATGGACTAAGTCACAATCCTCAATGGTTCACGACCCCACGCTCGTCATTTAGCGTGTGTCTCACCTCAACATAGCCGAACACTGTGAAATTCCAAGGTTTCATACCCTCAAGACAGCATTTAAAATCATTACTCACCTCAATCCGCCCCGAAATCTAGCTCGCAATGCCTTTTCCCCTCGAATCGATCGCAGGATACTCCGAATCTACCAAAATCAGAACGTAACCTTTAAATTATGCTAAAAGGACGAAGCCCACTCGAAAATATTCAAAAACATCACAAATCCCAAAATTACCAAAACCCGACCCCCGGGCCCACGTCTCGGAATTCGATAAAATTAACATCATTAGATTCCTTATCCCCCCACGAGTTCATACATATAAAAAGTTCCAAAATCTGACCACAAATGATCTTCCAAATCCTCTATCAACGAACTAGGTTTCAAAGCCCTAGTTTCTCAAACTTTACCTTTAATTATAGCTTTAATCCATGCATTAATACCATAGAATCTAGTTTTTAAGTCCAAAATTCTTACCTCAACGAGTTCTCCTTGAATTCTCTCTTCAAAATCGCCCAAAGCTCTCAAATTCGTATTAAAAAGTGAGAAAATCTTTTGAAAATCGCGAAGGAAATAACTTATAGTTTCTGTCCATACATTTCCGCATATGTAGTCATTTCAATGCATCTGCGTTCAAGACCATCGCATCTGCTGTGGTCCTCACTTAAATCGCCCTTTCCGCATATGTGATGGATTTTTTGCTCCTGCGCTTCGCAGATACGGCCATACTACCACTTCTGCGATCCCAGCCAAACACACCTCTAGCCGCTTCTGCAGCCCCTCTATCGCATATGTGGCGCCGCACCTACGGGCCCCAATCCGCAGGTGCGGAAATAACAAAAATCTACGGCTTCCTCAAACTTCCAACTCTCCGTCAATCATCCGAAATTACCCCGAGGCCCCCGGGACCTCAACCAAAAAAAACACATCCCGTAACCTTATTCAAACTTGTGCCAATCTTCAAAACACTTTAAACAACATCAAAACCATCAAAGCGCATCAAATTCAAGCCTAAGGTTCTAAAATCTTCCGCATTCCGCTTTTGATCAAAAAGTATACCAAACCATGTTCGAATGACCTGAAATTTTGCCCACACATCCCAAATGGCATAACAAAGCTACTGCAATTTTCGGAATTCCATTCAGTCCCCTATATCAAAATCTCACATATCAACCGAAAAATGCCAAAAACTCAATTTCGCCAATTCAAGCCTAAATCTACTCCGAACCTCCAAAATACATTTCGATCACGCTCCTGTCGACGCCCCCTTTTTCACCAAGGCAAAATCGGGTTTACGACATTATGGATAAAATAACTCTTATTCCTTTTTGAGGAACCGGGTTATGGAATTTGAAGAGTCGCCACCTAAATGATTATAGTGCATTAGGACACTTTTTTAGAGAAAAGAAAGGATTCGAAGGAAAACCAGAGTTCGGGTAAGGGCTTGAGATTATCTTAAGGGGAAGGTGTTAGGCACCGCTCAAGATCCACTAGTGTGGTTCCCGGTCATGCTTAGTTGTGACTTTAAGAAGAGTAAGAGTAAACAAACAAGGTTTGCATATAGGGAATACAAATAAGTTGAAAGTTTTGAAAGGAAAG
>MDKF011002584.1:0-27299 GCA_026770625.1 Nicotiana glauca
GCGGAGGGGTCCTAAGGCGGCTAGGGTTTGGGTGAAGGGGATCGTCTCTGAGAGAGACGATGATGAACAGGGAAGGGAGGGGGGTGTTTGGATTGGGGGGCTGGGTAGGTGATTAAGCATGATCAACGACCTGGATCAATTCACTTAAATAAACGGTGTCGTTTGGTTTATGTTATGAGACTGGGTCAGTCTTGGATGGGAATGGGTCGGGTTGAGAGGAAGCTTAGGGACCGTCAGATCAAAGGGAAGGGACGGCTCGGATTTGTGATGCCTATACGGCGTCGTTTGGTTGGTCTTGGAGACTGAACTGGACCGTTAGATCTGTTCGATCAATGGCCCAGATTTGAGGCACCTAAACGACGTCGTTTGGACTTCTGAGAGATCAGGTGAATTGGACTGGGTCATGCATTGCTTTGGGCCTGATTTTTGGCTTAAACTTTTGGCCCAATCCAATTTTTCAACTCCTATTTTTGTTCTTTTCTTCATTTTCTCTAATTAATAAGACCAATATTCTAATTTAATAAAATCAAAAAATTAATTAAAATGCTAATTAATTCATAATAATTATTATCACACAACATTAAGCACAAATTAAAAGTAAGCTCATACAATTTAGACATTAAATGCCGAAAATGCAAAGTACATTATTTTTGATTTTTCGTTTTTGTAAAGCACACTTAATTACTCACAATTGTAGAATTAAATCCTACATGTAAATGCGACATATTTTTGTATTTTCATTAATTTAAACACACATAATCACGCACATACAAACGCAACCAATTACCAAAAATATCACGAAAAATTCACAAAATGCACACCATAAAATAGACAATTTTTGTTTTGATTTTGTGGGAGTAATTCATGTGAGGCAAAAATCACGTGCTCACAGCTGCCCCTAGCTGGGACTACCATGAAGCTATGATCTTGCTGTTACTGCTGTTGCTGTTGTTGTTGCTGCTACTGCTTACTGACCTCCTTATTACACCAGGCTAAGACGATAAAAAAAAAAGAAACTAGACTAAACTGTTCTATGAATTACAAAACCTTATCTAAATTTTCAGGCTTGCTCTTGTCGACTTGTTTTCTTGTTAGCTTGCTTCCTCTGATGTTTCTTTATTTCTGTCTTGACATTGTCGGCCTTTCTTGATTGCCGAACTTGAACTTATGCTGGGGATCTTGCTGTAATCCTCCGCTTTACTGATTTCAACTTGAAATGTATTCCTCTGTTATACGGGTAGGCTCCCGACTTCAATCTTCAAACTTAAAAAGTAACACCTCCGTTCTACGGGCGGGCTCCCGACTTCAATCTTCAACTCAAAATGTATTCCTCTGTTATACGGGCGGGCTCCCGACTTCAACCTTCAACTCGAAATGTATTCCTCCGGTATACGGGCGGGCTCCCGACTTCAACCTTCAAACTTGAAAAGTAAAACCTCCATTCTATGGGCGGGCTCCCGAATGCAACAACTGAAAAGTAACACTTCCGTTCTACGGGTGGGCTCCCGAATGCAGCAACTTAAAAAGCAACACCTTCGTTCTACGTGCGGGCTCCCGAATGCAACAACTTAAAAGTAACACCTCCGTTCTATGGCTGGGCTCCCGACTGCAACACTTAAAAGTAAGACCTCCGTTCTATGGGCGGGCTCCCGACTGCAACACTTAAAAAGTAACACCTCCGTTCTACAGGCGGGCTCCCGAATGCAACAACTGAAAAGTAACATCTCCGTTCTACGGGCGGGCTCCCGAATGCAACAACTGAAAAGTAACACTTCCGTTCTACGAGCGGGCTTCCGAATTTGATAATCTTAAATGTAACACTCCGTTCTACGGGCGGGCTCCCGAATGCAACAACTTAAAAAGTAACACTTCCGTTCTACGGGCGGGCTCCCGAATGCAACAACTGAAAAGTAACACCTCCGTTCTACGGGCGGGCTCCCGAATGCAACAACTTAAAAGCAACACCTCCGTTCTACGGGCAGGCTCCCGACTTCAACAACTTAAAATATAACTTGAATTGATTTCCTCGTTCCTTCGAGAAAATTTTCAACAACGGCAGAAAATTTTCTGCCCCAGTTTTGGTGATCTTCTTTGTGGCATGCCTTTCCGCCGTCAATAACATTTCCATTTCCTGCTTCAAATCAAAGAAAATTTGTTAGTTTAAAACATGGTGAGTGGTCGTGCCACTCCTGCTGGGGATGGTTTTTCCCTTTCCTTTTTCCTGCTCTGTGTTTCCAAAACTTGTTGGGGAATGATGTTATTTGCTGGGGATGATATTTCCTTTTCTTCCTTCCCCACTTTGTGTTGTCCGACCCTCTTGGAGCTTGGTCGAAAATCTGTCGGGGATGCTCCTGCATCTAGATGATCTGCTGGGGATCCTCTTGGAATTTGGTCCACAATTTTCTCAACTTGTTGTTTTTCTGTTTTCCTCCATACTTTCCATGAAATTCTAGACCAATTCACCACTTGGTCTTGCAACAAACTTCTTTTCGTTTTATCGCCTTATCGTTGGCCTGTCTTATTCACATTTTGCTTTGCACCATTTTGGCGACTGGTAGTAAGCTCTGAAAAATCCTTCTAAAAAACAAACTGCTGGAAAAAAAGTCTTTAAACGAAGAAAAAGTAATGACTTCAAAAATATAGAAAAGATCTTTCTAACAAATGCTGGGAAAAAGAAAAGAAAAAGGACTTATCTGAACGGTATAATCGATCCCAACGATCATGTCGTGCATTTCGGATTAATCAACCCAGTCTATTTGTATCAATCAATCTTTCTAACGTCCTCATTTTGCTGGGGATGAACAGGTACCCAATCTTTGCCGAATGCGGATTCTTTCCGCCACTCCTATCTTGTCGCCTCATAGTGCCCTTCGAGGGGTTTTCACTAATAAGACTCTCTCATTTCTCTCAACTCCCGTCGCCTCATGGTGCCTGTGAAGGTTTTCGCCATAAGACTCTCTCATTTTGTTTTCTCTCAACTTTCGTCGCCTAGTGGTGCCTGTGAAGGTTTTCACCATAAGACTCCCTCATTTTATTTTCTTTCTCCGCTGGGGATTGGATTCTTTTGGCTATCAATTCCTTCAGCTCATGATCCTCATTCAGTCGGGGATCAATGTGTTACTCTTGGCTTTCATTTGCGTGACTTGTCACCTCTCGGATACTGATCGGGAGGTCTTTTTGGACATCAACATGGTTTTTGTGTGGGGATAAAAGAAAAGGATATCAAAGTTCGAAATAACTTCGATGGGTAAAACATTACAACTCTTGGAATCAAACTTTTCCCAAAAATTTTAAAACATAAATTCTACCCCAGTTTTCTTGCTTGGGGATTTTTGATTTTTATTACACTTTGACCGAGCCGTGAGGCGCCTACATATCCTCTTTGAGGAATCAGGTCGAACGTAGTTCACTTGATTCCTTTTGTTTTCTTGTGACTTTTTTTTTCATTTTCATTAATGATTCCAAGAGAGGGGTATGAAAAAATAAATAAGGCTCAAAGGGGGAAGCAAAGGTTAAAGTGTTTTGGATAGAAGAATGAATTGCCTCCGTCATTTCATTTTCCGATAAATGCCAAGTACAAATAAACAAACAACAAACAATTACAATCAAGGAAATCATACATAATATCTCTTGACTGCGTCAGAATTGATAGCCATGTCGATACATCTTCCCTCGACATCTATCAGATACAAAGCGCCATTGGATAACACTATGGTCACAATGAATGGTCCCTGCCAATTTGGGGCGAACTTGCCCTTCGCTTCGGCCTGATGTGGCAAGATTCGTTTCAACACCTGTTGTCCCGCTTCAAATTTCCTGGGACGCACCTTCTTGTTATATGCTCTTGCTATTCTCTTTTGATACAATTGGCCATGACATACTGCTGCCAATCTCTTTTCATCAATTAAGCTCAACTGCTCCAATCGGGCTTTGACCCATTCATCATCATCAATCCCGGCCTCAGCGACTATCTGAAGGGTTGGAATTTCAACCTCTGCTGGTATCACTGCTTCTGTTCCGTATACCAACGAATAAGGTGTTGCACCTACTGAAGTACGAACAGTAGTGCGATAACCCAACAATGCGAATGGTAGCTTTTCATGCCATTGCCTGGATCCTTCTACCATCTTTCTCAATATCTTCTTTATGTTTTTGTTGGCTGCCTCAACCGCTCCATTCTCCTTGGGCCGATAAGGGGCGGAAGTACGGTGTGTAATTTTGAACTTTTGACATACTTCTTTTATCAAACCGCTATTAAGATTAGCACCATAGTCTGTGATGATCACCTTTGGGATCCCAAATCTACAGATGATATGGGAATGGACAAAATCCACTACCACCTTCTTGGTTACTGACTTAAAAGTCTTAGCTTCAACCCATTTAGTGAAATAGTCGATGGTTACCAGAATGAACCTGTGACCATTGGAAGCTGCCGGCTCAATAGGTCCAATGACATCCATGCCCCATGCAACAAAGGGCCAATGTGCTGACATTGTATGCAATTCAGTCGGTGGAGAATGAATCAGATCTCCGTGTATCTGACACTGATGGCATTTCCGTATGAAACTAATACAATCACGCTCCATAGTGAGCCAGTAATATCCTGCTCGGAGAATCTTCTTTGCCAATACATATCCGCTCATATGTGGCCCACAAGCTCCAGCATGTACCTCTGTCATCACTGTCGTGGCTTGACCAGCATCTATACATCTCAGCAAACCTAAATCTGGGGTTCTTTTGTACAACACTCCTCCACTGAGGAAAAATCCATTTGCCAATCGCCGAGTGGCTCTTTTTTGATCTCTGGTGGCTCGCTCTGGGTATATTCCCATCCTGAGGTATTCTTTGACATCATAGAACCATGGCTCGCCATCCATTTCTTCCTCTACCATGTTGCAATAGGCATGCTGATCACGAACTTGAATATGCAATGGGTCAACATGAACTTTGTCTGGGTGGTGCAACATCGATGCTAAAGTGACCAAAGCATCGGCAACCTCATTGTGAACTCTTGGGATGTGTCTGAACTCCACTGATCGAAATCGCTTGCTTAGATCGTGCAAACATTGTCGATATGGTATAAGCTTTAAATCCCATGTTTCCCATTCACCTTGAATCTGATGCACCAAGAGGTCCGAGTCTCCCAAGACCAAGACGTCATGGACATCCATGTCTGCAGCTAACCGTAAGCCCAAAATGCATGCCTCATACTCAGCCATGTTATTGGTGCAATAGAAACGTAGTTGAGCTGCAACAGGATAATGATGTCTTGTTTCAGAAATAAGTACCGCTCCTATTCCAACTATTTTCGCATTTACAGCTCCATCAAAGAAAAGCTTCCATCCTGGTTCCTCGGTCAATTCCAACTCATCTATATGCATCACTTCTTCATCAGGAAAATACGTCTTCAAGGGCTCGTATTCCTCATCAATAGGATTCTCAGCCAAGTGATCGGCCAATGCTTGGGCTTTCATGGCCGTCCTCATCACATAGATGATGTCGGACTCCGTGAGTAATATTTGCCATTTTGCTAACCTCCCTGTGGACATAGGCTTCTGGAAAATATACTTCAGTGGATCCAAGCGCGAAATGAGATAAGTAATTTATGATGACAGATAATGTTTCAGCTTTTGTGCCACCCAAGTTAAGGCGCAACACGTCTTCTCAAGTTGAGTGTACTTAACCTCATATACTGTAAACTTCTTGCTGAGATAATATATGGCTTGCTCCTTCCTTCCTGTAATGTCATGTTGCCCCAGTACACAACCAAACAAATTCTCCAGGACCGTTAGATAGAGAATCAATGGTCTTCCCGGTTCGGGTGGAACTAATACGGGTGGATTTGATAGATACCCTTTGATTTGGTCAAATGCTTCCTGACATTCTGTCGTCCATTCTACCGCAGCATCTTTCTTCAATAGCCGAAAAATAGATTCACAAGTCGCCGTGAGTTGAGCGATGAACCTGCTGATATAATTCAACATTCCCAATAGACTCATCACTTCTGTTTTGTTCTTCAGTGGCGGCAATTCTTGGATGGATTTGATCTTTGACGGGTCCAACTCAATGCCTCGCCGACTGACGATGAATCCCAACAGTTTTCCAGACGAAACACCAAATGCACATTTGGCCGGGTTGAGCTTAATGTTGTACCTTCGAAGTCTATGGAAAAACTTCCTTAGGTCTGCTACGTGGTCTTCCTGACGCTTGGATTTTATGATCACATCATTTACGTACACCTCAATCTCTTTGTGTATCATGTCATGAAACACAGTAGTCAACGCTCTCATGTACGTTGCCCCAGCGTTCTTCAAGCCAAAAGGCATTACCTGGTAGCAATAAGTCCCCCATGGCGTAATGAAAGCCGTCTTTTCCACATCTTCTTCATCCATCAGGATCTAATGATACCCAACATAGCAATCAAAAAATGACCCGTTCTCACGTCCGGCACAATTATCGATCAAGATATGTATGTTGGGTAATGGAAAGTTATCATTTGGGCTTACGCTGTTCAGATTGCGGTAATCAACACATACCCTAATCTTCCCATCTTTCTTCGGCACTGGCACCACATTAGCCAACGAATCAGGATATCGAGTGACCCGAATGACCTTTGCCTGTAGCTGCTTGGTTATTTCTTCTTTAATCTTTACACTCATATCTGTCTTGAACTTCCTTAATTTCTTCTTGATGGGAGGGCATGCCGGGTTAGTGGGTAGTTTGTGAACCACTAGATCGGTGCTTAAGCCTGGCATGTCATCATATGACCATGCAAAAACATCTTTCAATTCAATGAGTGCTTTGATTAGTTCCTCCCTGATGTTCGGCTCAATGCGGATGCTGATTTTGGTTTCCCTGACATCGTCTGCATCTCCCAAATTGACAGCTTCAGTGTCATTCAAATTGGGCTTGGGTTTCTCTTCGAACTGGCTTAATTCTCTTTTTATCTCTTCAAAGGCTTCATCCTCATCGTATTCTCATTCATCATCATAATCGACCTCTTGTACAATTAATTTGGAATCAGATTGATTTTTTAGACTAGGCTGAAGATCCGTTGTGCATGTCATGTCATTAGAAGCAGTATAAAGAGAACTGTTCAGAAAGAGAAAAGAAGAAAACAAAATTAAAACAAAATAAGGAGATAAAACTTTCACTTTATTAAAATGCTGGATAACAGAGTTTCACACTTTTGCCGAATACAAAATAAAACAAAAATTGGATTACACCCTGGAATAATCCAGAAAACAAGAAAGAAAAACCAAAGCCTACTACCAAGACTCCCTCCGTGTAGGAAGAGGAGTAGCTGTCCAATTATTGATATTGGCCCTAGGCCCCACAAACGGTATATCTGCCCTACTGGAGCCTTCTCCAGCTTCTATCACGTTGATGTCAACGAACAGCCTTTCAAAACTCTGATCCAAATCCCCATCTGACCCAATCAGTGGTCTGAGAACTTTGGGGACTGACAGCCTTCTGATACCTGCCTTGACAAAGGACCTGGAGAGACGTGGAACAGGCTTGGGATGAACCCAACCTCTCTGTTTCATCTTCCGAGCACGTCTTATGTCTGCTGCGGTAGGCTTAAATCCCAGCCCAAAAGTGTCAAGATTCTTGGGCAAAGAAACTGGCTGGACAATACCCTGTAGATCAACCCCCAAGCCTTTTCCTGGTACAAACCTGCTGTTTAACATTTTCGAGGCTATCATGAAGGTGGCTGCTGCGATTCTGGGCAGCGGAAGGTTTTCACCTTCAGAAATTTTGTCAACTGAGACTGTATAAAAAATCTGGTAAACCCAGGGACCTTTGTCGTCATCATTTTCTATGAATGGCACAATGGCATCACCTACAGTGCTTGTTCCGCCATCCCCGTGCACCACTATCTCCTGACTGTCCCACTCAAATTTCACCATCTGGTGTAGTGTAGAAGGCACTGCTTTGGCGGCATGGATCCAGGGTCACCCCAATAAAAGATTGTATGATATTACCACGTCTACCACTTGGAATTCCATGGTGAATTCCACTGGACTAATGGTCAATTCCAGTATGATATCCCCCACCGTGTCAATACCACCCCTATCAAAACCTCGGACGCAAACGTTGTTCCTATGAATTCGATCATGATCAACCTTTATCTTGTTCAGAGTGGTCAAAGTACAGATGTTGGCGCTCGACCCATTATCAATCACTACTCGGGTGACCACCGAGTCTTCGCACTTCACGGTCAAGTATAGGGCTTTGTTGTGTTCTGTACCCTCTGCCGGCAATTCATCATCAGAAAACGTCACCCAGTTTTCCTCGAAGATTTTGTGCACTATCCTTTCCAAATGATTTACAGAGATTTTATCCGGAACATGAGCCTCGTTCAGGATTTTCATCAGTGCCTGGCAATGGTCACTGGAATGGGGATAGCAACGAAATTTGTGCCGGAGTCTTTCTTAACTGCTCTACAATGGAGTAGTCTTGGGGCTTCATTTTCTTCAAAAACTCCTCCGCCTCTTCCTCCGTCACGGGTTTCTTTGTCACCCCCGGGTTAGACCTTCTTAACTCTACGGGAGCAAAACACCTTCCCGAACGAGTTAATCCCTGGGCCTCACATATTTCTTCCACAACCTCCTTCCCTTTGTACATTACCATCACTTTATTGTAGCTCCATGTCACGGCTTTCTCACTGATTTTCGGCCTCTGCATTACTGGTCTGATAACAACTGGCCCTATGCATGCTGGCTTGCTTAGTACCCCTTGCACCGAGTACTTTGACCGGTTCTGGATTCTTTACAACAACAAGCGATCTTTTCCCCATCACCACCACTGGCTTGACATCTACCTTCTCCAACTGTACCACCTCTTTTCCACTGGTCGACTTTTCTTTTGGGTTGGCACGGATCATCATCATTGTCTGTGAGGGTTTCTTTAGCTTCCCTCATTCGTGCACAAGCTCGATCATGTGGGTTTCGTGCTGTGCTGGTAATGGGTTCTGATTGATGTTGGGCACCTATAGTGTCTGAACCTCGATCTTGTTGGTGTTAATAAGATCTTGCACTGCATGTTTCAACTTCCAATACTTCTTGGTATCATGTCCGGGAGCCCCCGAACAATATTCACAGCTTACCGAGTGGTCCATATTTTGGGGAAGGGGATTTGGCAATCTGGGCTCAATAGGACTCAACAAACCCAACTGCCATAATTTGCGGAACAAAGCAGTATAGGTTTCTCCCAACTCAGTGAGAGTTCTTTGTTTCTGCACCCTTTCATTTCTGAAAGCCTGATTCCCCCGAAAACCTATCCCTGGAGGGTTCCCGTAGGCCCTTGGTGGTGGATAGGTGTTTTGTGGAGGTGGGTATGTATTTTGTGGGGGTGGATATGTGTTTTGGGGAGCCGACGCGCGCCATTGCGGGCGAGCCGGAGGCTGGGTGTATGCCTGGGCTTGATGGACGGAGAAGTGTGGTTCTTGTGGTGGGTAGTAGGGTTGTGGAGGGTAATTTGGAGTGTGTGGGTAATGAGGGTGAGGGGTTATGGATTGGTAGCAGGGGGAAGGACCTCTTGATCTGGACCAATTACCTGCCTCTATTGTTGTGACCTCTTCTCTTTTCTTCTACCTGAGCGCACCTCCCGTGCCGCTCTGAATGGCCTGAGTTGTTGCTTTCAGTGTTGAGTAACTCAAGATTTTGTTAGACTTCAATCCTTCTTCAATCATGGCTCCCATCTTTACCACTTCATTGAACGATTTACCCACGGACGTCACTAGATGACCAAAGTATGTCGGTTCCAATGTTTGCAAAAAGTAGTCTACCATTTCGTTCTCCCTCATCGGAGGATCCACTCTTGCTGCTTGTTCCCTCCAGCGGAAACCAAATTCTCTAAAGCTCTCTACGGGCTTCTTTTCCAGCTTCAACAATGACAGACGATCGGGGATTATCTCAAGGTTATACTGAAAATGGCCAATAAATGCCTGTGCCAAGTCATCCCATATAAACCATCTGCCGGGATCCTGTCTCGCGTGCCATTCCAGCACGGACCCGCCCAGGCTTTGACCCAAATAGGCTATCAACAATTCATCATTCCCACTAGCTCCTCTCATTTTACTGCAGAAACCTCGGAGGTGGGCCACCAGGTCGCCATGCCCCTCGTACAAATCAAACTTGGGCATTTTGAACCCTGCGGGCAACAGGACATCCGGGAAAGGGCACAAATCTTTGTAGGCAACACTGACTTGTTTCCCTAAACCGTGCATGTTCCTAAAGGATTTCTCCAGACTTTTGACTTTTCGAATCACTTCCTCCTGGTCCGCATTCTTAACCGGTTTCTCAATTTCCTCCAGGATCCCAAAATGGGGTGTATATGTGTATGGCTCAGGAGCTTTAAAAGTGGGTTCATGAGGGTAATACTGGGTGTCGTGAGCTTGGAACAGTGGCTCACTAGATGATCTTTGTAATGTGGCTGGGGGGGGGGTGCCACAAAGATAGGAACATTTGGTGGAGGAAGGTTCTGATTGGGTGGTGGAGCTTGGGGATCATAGGCTTCTCTTCCCTGATAGTAGTGATGGCTTGTGAAGCTTGTTGAAGGACTGGGGGAAGGGTATTCCGGCGTGTGTCCTGGTGGAAGAGTAGGAGTAACGGGAGGTTCAGGCCCCTTTTGTACCCTAGCCAAGGCTAACTGCATTTCGTTCATCTTCAGTCTCATTTTTTCCATTGCCTCCTTCAGCATCTGATTTGTCGTCTTTTTCGACTCAACACTGTTTTCTGAGCCAGTCATGCTTTCTAGTATAGGCCCTTTTGATCTTGTTTGATAATGATATGGTGCCAGTACGCTCTAACAACTTAACTGTTTGAAATTTCTAAATAAAATCAACAAACTTGTTAGTTTTCAGAGTTTAACAAACAGGCAATCGCACGTTGAGATGCAATGCACCTAGGTAGTTTAACCGTTTCTATCATGACATTCGCTTTGATTGCATGCGTCATTCCGGCCTTTAATAGTTGTGCCCCTCTTTTGGCGCCTCTCAAATTTCTTTTATTCTCATTTTCCTTCTTTTTTTTCCCTTGTTTTAAGGTGGTCGAATCTTATGTGGATTGCCTACGTATCATGACCCCGCATAAATCAGACCGAGCGTAGTTCTGGCCAGGTGAAGTACGTGGTAAAGTATTTTCCACACAAACAACTGCTTTTATTAAACCACTTGAACAAAGTTTACAAACTTTAAAGAAAAACAAAACTTAAAGAACTGACTGACAGACTCAAAAAGACTAAAAATACATCAATGCTTTAAATTTTCCTGTGGCCTGTGAGGCATCATTCGGCCTTGCCACAGGCCTTGATGTGAGATCCCTTTGCAACCCTTTCAATTCTTCCAAGATCTGGCGGACATAAATCATTATTGCGGCAAAGAAGGTGGTACGGTCATATCCTCACATGCTAGGCACTTCATGGTGATGTAGTGCCCGATATCTTCGATTCTCCCCCTGATTCTGTCCCTTTCCACAAGCAATTGCTCTATTCGTTGGTTCTGCATCCCCAGCACTTGGGCATTGTGGAAGACTTGATCTTGAAACTCCTGCATCTGTTTTTCCATCCGTGCCATTAAGTAATGACAGCATTTCCTATCGGCTCTAAAGTCTCTGGCTTGCCTGAAAAGACGGTCTTCAAGGGTGGATATTGTTTCTCTCAATATAGAGATTCTCCCTTCGTAGTCCTCTTCATCTGCCGCAGATGCAGTTTCCGCTCTTCTGTACCCCTTGCCCATCTGGCCTTGATCCTTGTCACCCTGGCTTCAGATTCTTCCAAACTCTCTTGGCATTCGGTGAGTTGCCATTTTAACTCATTTATCAACTCCTCATCAGACCGACTCCTTGGGTGTCTGTCGGCATCCATTCTAATCTGTCGAATTTGGGATTTCAAAGCTTCATTTTCCTGGGCCAACTTCTTTTTATCCCCTTCGTCGGTGGCGGCCTGCAAACTATTTTCAAACCGGAGATCCTGGGCCTATTTTTCCAATGTGCTTATGCGGGCCCTATATTCGCGTTCTTTATCCAGCTAAAGCCGCGGTTCTTGTGATGCATCCACAAACTCCTGTATGTGCGGCCCTTTGGTTGGCCGTTCTGGGGCGTCTCTAACAATGTTCTTCCTTCTGTACCAGGCGAGGTAGGCTGGTGAGACTTCGCCTCCAGATAGGTCATGCACCCGAGTGTTTGCCGTCAAGTACTGGCATTCATTCCATATAGAACGGACGGTTTCTTTATGAAATTGGCCATCGGTGCTAACCTCGACCGCATACACACTAAGATTTTCATCTGGGTGTACCACCTGACACCTTCCTAACTGTCTCATCACTCGGTAAGGCGCATAAGGCTGAATACCTCGGAGTCCCATTAAAAGGAAGTAAGGACCCGTGGCAGGCATATACACAATTTCTTCCACAGGAAGCCAACCTAACGTCCAATCTATTTGCGCTGCAGTGATGGCACGGAGATAGGATACCCAGTCTTCGAACCCTTCTGGCAACTTGAGCCCTGCAATCCTTGTGTCATACTCTTCAATACAGCCTTTGTCTGTAGATCTGTAGCTCACATACTGAGGGTGGTGACACAAATGCTCGATCATCCACATCTGCAACAATAAATTGCATCCCTCGAAGAAATCCGCCCCGGCTTTACAAGCAGTGAGAGCCCAGTACACCTCAGATACTATCATAGGGGCCAGCGTGCTTTTGTTGTTGGTAATTAAGACCTTGACAACTCTGGCCACTTTCAAGTTGGTGTTTCTATCTTTCCGGGGAAACACCACAATGCCCAAGAAGGCTACCATGAAGGCGAACTGCCGATGTTCATCCCATTTTGTCTGATTTCCTCTACTACAAACCCCGCTTTCTGGATCGTTGAATCCCCCTATATGCCTATACCTCCGGTATATGAAATATAGAGTGGAAAACCCCCTATCCAATTCAGAGTACGGGACTCCCTTGCTTATCTTCAATAGATCCATGAACTTGTGTGAATTGACGGCTCTCGGAGCAATCAGATATTTGTGCCTTAGCCCCTCGGTAATGTCCATATAACCTGCTACCTCTTCCAAGGTTGGGGTAAGTTCAAAATCCGAGAAATGAAATACATTGTGGGCCGGGTCCCAAAACGTAACTAAAGCCTTTATGATGTCACATCTGGGTCTGACGTTCAACAAATTGGTAAGACTCCCCAGATGTAGTTTGATTTTATCCTGCTCTGACTTTCCCAAATCCTCCCACCATAAGCGCAACTCCAAAGGGATCTTGCTTATAACTGCTAGTGGCAAACTTGGACACGTGCTCATTATGCACATTTATTAAGGGGTTTTAAGAAAAAGGTAAAACTTATTTGACTCACAACAAAACTGACAACAATGTTTTCAAATTAAACACAAGACCCGATTTTTTGAGTACGACATTCCAGCACTTCGGTGACGAAGGTTTTGAGGCTGTGTGGGATAACTGGTCCAAACCTTAGAAATGACCAGAGGTGGCTGTTTAAGCAAATTTAGCCTTCTGTCGTCCCTTTCGAAAACATTCGTCTATTTTTTATAAAGGCACCGCCCGACTTATTAAAATTTCACATTTTTGGTGATTTTCGCAAAATGGGTAGTTGGACCCGACGAGGGTTGACTACGTATCTCACACCCTGTGAGAATCAAACCGGCATAGTTCGCTAAGAAAATGACTAATTTTGAAACCAAGATTCTTTTCTTTTATTTTCAAATAAATCAAAATAAAACAAATCCTTTTTTTTTCAAAATTTCAGCAGAGTTTCGACGCTATTTAGACAATGGTTTTTTTTTCTTTTTTTTCCGAAAAAGAGGTAATTAACTCTTTACACTTCCTTTTTTTCAAATTTTCCCGATGTTTACGTTCGGTCAGCATGCAAGTCCGAGGCAAATAAAATGCGTAAAGCAAACAGGATGCAGTAGGATGGTCTTTTTCATTTCAGGTCACCTGCCCTAGATGGACCCAACCCCTGTGTTGAGTCCCCCAAGTCAAATGCAGCATGATGCAGATAAGCGTTCCTACTAGGCATCCGACATGAAGTCAAGTTATTCTAAGTTTTAACCTGGGTTTATTGTTCTAGACCTGGATTACCCGAGCGGATAACTCAAGCCGAGGATGGGAACTGCGTACCGGTAACCAAAAGATCATCCGGTTTTGCAACTCCTACGAATCCTCGTTCTATTTTGGGATATGACACTAACAGAAAGAAGTCACGACCAGTGTGCACTCCTCAGAGGTTAGAAGAGAAGGGTTTCGACACAATTTTATATGTACAGTTCAAATAATATCAAAGCGGTAAAACATTTAGCACGTATAGCATGAAACATGTAGAAAATCAGATAATATACACTCCAAATACAAAAAATATACCAAGCTCGAATTCTTGAACCAGTCGTTGTCCCCAGTGGAGTCGCCAGAGCTGTCACACCTCCTTTTCCGCGCTATCGCACCCCCCGCGAAGGGATGTGGTAAAGGGAGTTTTTATAATTAAAGGACAATCGAAACGTGATTCGTTTATTAAGAGATTCAGAGTCGCCACTTGGGAGATTTATGGTGTTCCAAGTCACCGGTTGAATCCCAAATCGAGGAAAGGTTTGACTCTATTTAACAGTCCGCGAACCAGAAATCCGGATAAGGAATTCTGTTAACCCGGGAGAAGGTGTTAGGCATGCTCGAGTTCCGTAGTTCTAGCATGGTCGCTCAACTGTCATATTTGGCTTATTTATCTGATTTATAACATGCTTTAACCTGTGTGCAAATTTTAACCTTTAACCACTTTTAATATTATTATTATTTTAACAAAGAATTGCAACGTCGTGAAAACGTATCTCAAACCACGTCACATAAATGTACCCGTGGTTATCGACACATTTCGACTCCGTTGAGATTTGGATTTGGGTCACATAAATGTGCACCCAAGTTTAAGAAAGTAAATTATTAAAGGCGCGCCTAGAGCGACTAGCGTACCATTATTTTGGGTAAGACCGTGAAATTTTGCTAAACGGTCCATCCCGAAGCCTAAGTTAAAATGCAAATAGAGGGCCCCGCAGTTTACGTATTTTTGTTTGTCGAGACTCGTCTCATACATTATTTTTAAAAGATCATCCTAAAGTGACTACATTCTTCTATTTTTGTTCGTCTCTAAAATAAAATCCTAGTTGCTTGCATGGTTTAAGAATTATTATAATTAAGTCATGAACGCAACCCATTTGAAATCAGAACCTAAGCACGCATACTGGCAGGCCAATGGTTTATTTGAACGTCCATTCACATTTTTTATTTCACGATCACATTTTTCTTATTCCCTTGTTTATTGGCGCATATTACTAAAGTTGAAAGTTTGAAAGGAAAAAAACCTGAATTTGACAACAAGATAAACTAAAATATTCTCAAACTATTTCAAGCTCACATTATTAGATGAACTAGTCTATTGGAATTAATAGCATGAAACCCAAAATCATTTGGAACTTGTTTTTACAACCATTGAAATAAAAACTAACATCAATCACCCACACTTGAAACCTAATGTTATTCAGCACGTTATTCAAATTAACATGGCCCGATCACCCATCTCGTGATTTTATAACTGCCCTATTGGGCTAACCTACTGAAACATACTTACTGAAATCAATGAAATGTTTTAACTGTCATAAACATGGGAAGCCACAGTTTATACAATCCAGTCCTATTTGCGGAAACTAATAATAGGTTTAAGAGGCACAGACAGTCCAGTTATACACCTATCAATTAGTTATAAGTAAAAAAATTTACTCAATGATAAATTAAAGATACAAGGGAATTCAACAGGAAACTTGGCAACATTTCATTTTTCATCTTCAACTTTAGGTTTATATCAGCACATGATTTCAGAGTGTGTACCTGGATAATGAAAATAGAACAAGAAGTAGTAGTCAGCAGCAGATAACAATCACAGCAGCAAATGGGAGTTCAAACAGCCACAATCACAACCAACTTCAAACCAGAGATGCCTCAGTGATCCGGAATTATTTTAAATCAAACAAGACCAATATAGCAACTCATAGACAGTATAAAAGTAACCAAAAAACGAACCTAGGAGATCAACCTACTCTACAGATAACACACAGTCGGCTCAAACCAAACAGATTCAAGTTCAAATTGAGTCCAAAAAAAACTCTGTCACTTTTCAAGTACCAAAACGAAAGAGAGGATTACAATATGTTTTGGTTTCCGATTGGTCTAAAGAGTTGAACTACTACTGAGGAAAGAAGTAATGTAACAGTGTTTTTGAGGTGCTTTCTTTTCTAATTTTCTTAAGGTCTGAAAGAAGAACTCATCACCCTCCAAGCTCTCTTTCAAACTCTCCAAAAAAAATTCTTTCTTTTGCTATCAGAATGTGTCCTCTTTATAAGTTTTCAACCCCATTTTTGTCCAGATTTTCAGGCCCCTTTTAGTGGTATCCTTTTAGTGCATTTTCCACTATCTTTTCTTTTAAAAATCATCAGCCAATGCACCACTTTAATCCTTAAAAACAGCAAGTGCATTTCCCACTATGTTTTGTTCCCCACAAATGTCTTATTTTACTAGCTTAGTGGGCAGGGCACTCAAGTTAAACAATTCTCCAATTTTTTTAAGTCTCGAAATACCCCTGACTCCCCTGTGATTACTGAAAATACCCCTGAAACCCCTTCCCATTTGCATTAAACCTATCAGCTATAACCAATTCCTAATCAATTTCACACAATAATCAAAACTTAAAATAGCTCACATATCATTTGTTCAAAGTGGAATGAGCTAATCATACTGGGAACCAGTATTGATTAACTCAGACCAAATGAACAAGCATGGAGTCAATAACACAAGCAATACTGGAATCAACTAGATGATCTTACACCTAATTGAATTGGAACACGAAAAGAAGAAACAATCAACAGAGCTTTTAAGGGAATTTGCTAGACAAATGAGCAAACCATTCAGTTCAATGAACTGAATATGCCCAAAGGCTCAGTCCTAAGTTCAATTATATTACCAGGCTCATTTTTAACACAAAATTAGAACAGAAAAGAAGCAGGCTGGGAAACCTACTGGAATGAACAAAAATAGACTATTATCATGTTTGTCTAACTTTCAAGCATAACAGACTAATCGACGATACTTATTCAATCGATTACACAAATTATAACACATAATCAATGAACAGAAAACTTGGACCAAATAAAAGGTTCGCTGAAGGAGGAGAATATGTTTGACTAAAATCGAAAAGAAAACTAGTAAAAAAACATAAACAAATAACAATAAACAAAAAATAGAGCAAACCAAAGAGAGGACAAATACCTCAAGAAGTCAGAAACTAGACGACCCAGGTTTGAACTCAGACTCGAACATTTTGAGGTCGAACGGACCTTAATCGAGTGTTCTCAACTGAGAACACTTCGACTAAGGTCGATTAGACCCCAAATCTTCCTTTAATTTGGACAGAATCCATGGTTCAGAATTTCTAGGGTTCTTACGTTCAATTTGGGGTTCGAACGTTTCTAGCCAGATTCGAACCAAACCAAGAGTGGTTTGGTAACGAGGGAGGTAAGGGGAATGTCTGGTTTAAGTTTGGGGCCGGTTGGGGTAGGTTCATGTTTGGTTCGAATCTTCAAACGAAGATTCGAGAAGTTCTAGGAAGATTTGAACCAAACGGGTGGTGAATTGGATTGGGGGTGGTTAGAAGGCCTTAGGGTGTTAATTTGGTGACCGGCGGCGTTGTTGCCATCGGGTATCAGGCGGAGGGGTCCTAAGGCGGCTAGGGTTTGGGTGAAGGGGATCGTCTTTGAGAGAGACAATGATGAACAGGGAAGAAAGGGGGGTGTTTGGATTGGGGGGCTGGGTAGTGATTAAGCTTATATAGGGGCGGGGTGATTTGATCTTGGCCGTTGGATCAAGCATGATCAACGGCCTGGATCAATTCACTTAAATAAACGGTGTCGTTTGGTTTATGTTATGAGACTGGGTCGGTCTTGGATGGGAATGGGTCGGGTTGAGAGGAAGCTTAGGGACCGTCAGATCAAAGGGAAGGGACGGCTCATATTTGTGATGCCTATACGGCATCGTTTGGTTGGTCCTGGAGACTGAACTGGACCGTTAGATCTGTTCGATCAACGACCCAGATTTGAGGCACCTAAACGACGTCGTTTGGACTTCTGAGAGACCAGGGGAATTGGACTGGGTCATGCATTGCTTTGGGCCTAATTTTTGGTTTAAACTTTTGGCCCGATCCGATTTTTCAACTCTTATTTTTTGTTCTTTTCTTCATTTTCTCTAATTAATAAGACCAAAATTCTAATTTAATAAAATCAAAAAATTAATTAAAATGCTAATTAATTCCTAATAATTATTATCACACAATATTAAACACCAATTAAAAGTAAGCCCATACAATTTAGACATTAAATGCCGAAAATGCAAAGTACATTATTTCTGATTTTTCGTTTTTGTAAAGCACACTTAATTACTCATAATTGTAGAATTAAATCCTACATGCAAATGCGACATATTTTTATATTTTCATTAATTTAAAAACACATAATCACGCACATACAAACGCAAGCAATTACCAAAAATATCACGAAAAATTCACAAAATGCACACCATAAAACAGACAATTTTTGTTTTGATTTTATGGGAGTAATTCATGTGAGGCAAAAATCACGTGCTCACAATAACCAAGTTCGCACGACAAGAATTTCAAAAATGTGAAGTTTTCCTAAAGGTTCTGCAGCCTCCCGAGGATAAGTACAGACATCTCCGTATCAATCTGCGAGACTCTACTAAACCAGCTCATGACTCGCGAGACCTAGTAACCTAGGCTCTGATACCAACCCGGTCGTGATGGCACCTCTAGTAAAGATAAGGCCAGCCAGAATAATGCAAATACCTCTTTTAAAACAATTAATTAATATTAATAATTCTAACATATGCTTAATATAGCCAATAATGCGTAACAGCGATAATAACAAGGGAAACCATCCCGACACAGCCCAAACCGGGGTGTCACAAGTCATGAGCTACTACTGAGTTTCTTATAAGTCTACAAAGTGTAATACACAATATAATAGTCTGAAGAAAATACAAATGACATAAGATAGGGGAGACAAGGGGCTGCGGATGTCAACAGCTACCTCGTAACTCCAACTCGTTGCCTGGTCTAGAAGGAATCAGTGCTCAGGTGCGGACTCTGCTATGCTTGAATCTGCACACATGGTGCATGGAGTAATGTGATTACTCCGACCCAGTGAGTAATAATAATAAATAATAACCGAAGGCATGAAAACTCATAAGTGCACAAAGCAATTCTATATCAGGCAGTAAATCACTTAAAGCAGTAAAACAATAGAGAGTCAAATGAAATCTCCTTTTAAAAACAGGTAAAACAACAAGTAAATAGTGAGTAGAAATCTGCCCCTCGGGCCCAGTATCAATCGCTCAGAACAGTATCAGCCCCTCGGCTCAGTCTCAGTGACTCAGCATAATATCGGCTCCTCGGGCTCACTCTCAGACCATATGGGTAACCGTGCTCACTGCGGGTGTGCAGACTCTGGAGGGGCCCCTTAGGGCCCAAGCGCTATATCAAAAAAAGGCCTGAAAGCCTTCTCACATCACTCATAAGGCCTGAAAGCCTCCTCACATCACTCACAAGGCCTGAAAGCCTCCTCACGTCACTCACAAGGCCTGAAAGCCTCCTTACGTCACTAAAGCCACCTCGTGGCATATAAATGTATCTCAGGCCCTCGGCCTCATATCACTTAGCATATCCTCACATATGGCCCTCAGCCTCACTCAGTCCAGAAAACATCATAAGCCCCTCGGGCATCAATAAAGTAGTAGTGCTCAGCCCAAACAACAGTGGAAATATCATTTAAGTCTAAAAATTCAATTAAAGCGGCTAAGTTTGTAAAACAGTATAATCAACATGACAGAGTTCAAGTAGTATATCAAAATAGTGAGGAAACAGTGATAAAAATCCACGAAGGATTCAAGTAGTCGGCATCAAGCCCAAAATATGGCAATAGGCCCAAGTCATGTCGATAATAAACACATCTCAGTCAAATACGCGGTAAACACGTAAGTCGGGACGGACCAATTCACAATCCCCAATAGTAAACAACCCCGCGCTCGTCATTAAGCGCGTGTTTCACCTCAATAGAGCACTATGTTGCACATATCCGTGGTTTCAAACCCTCAGGATATCATTTACTATCATTACTCACCTCGAGCCGGCAAAAATCTTAGCTCGCTATGCCCTTGCCTCACAAATCGGCCCCCTCGCGCGTCGAATCTGGCCAAAACCACAATGAATACGTCACAATAGGCTAAGGTAACATAACCCAATCGAAAAGAATAGAAAAACATCAAAAATTACGAAATTTGCAAAACCCAAGCCCTGGGCCCACTTCTCGAATTCCAGAAAATTTTACATCAACGGATTCCTTATCTCGCCACGAGTCTATACATATCAAGAACTCCCAAATACGAGCTCAAATGACCCATCAAAACCCAATTTGAAATGCCAAACCTCAAGCCCTAGTTCTTCCCCCTTTTGATAAAGTTTCATGAATTTCTATGTTGTTTCTACAATTAAATCATGTTTTTAGGTCATAGAACTCACCTCCAATCAATACCAGTCAAATCCCTCTTCAATTCCCGTCCAAAAGCTCTCAAGGATGTTCAAAAATGGAGGAAAAATAGCTTAGCTCGTGGAACAAAATGAACTTTTAAAACCCTTCTGCCCAGACATTTTTTGCATCTGCGATCCAAGTACCGCATCTGCGGTTTCCGCTTTTGCGGAATCTTTCGCTTCTGCGTTCATTCACTTAAACCCGGACCACTTCTGCGGTCAAGGTCCGCATCTGCAAACTCCGCTCCTGCGAAAACTAATCTGCTTCTGCGGAAATCCCCCAATCGCCAATATCCGCTTCTGCGATGCCAAGCCGCAGATGTGGCTAAACGCCCGCATATGCGAAAAACCAACCTTCCAAGAAACTCGCACCTGCTGTCCCATTTTTGCATCTGCAGAACCGCATCTGTGGCCCCTTTTTTGCAGATGCGAAAATGCCAGAACCAGTAAAATTCTGAAACAACACAAGTCCAAAATTCATCCCGATAGCCATCCGAAATCACCCTAAGGCCCCTGGGACCTCAACCGAAAGTGCCAACCCATCCTAAAACATCATTCAAACTTTATCCAATCATCAAAACACCGCAACCAACACCAAAACCATCAAATTACATCGGATTCAAGCCTAAATTCTTCTAAAACTCCCGAATCTCGCATTTGATCAAAAACCCGACCAAAACACCTCCGAATGACCTAAAATTTTGCTCACACATACCAAATCACCTAACAAAGCTACAACAACTCTCGAAATTCCATTCCTACCCTCGGATCAAAATCTTACCTATCAACCGGAATTCGTCAAAATACTAACTTCGCCAATTCAAGCCTAATTCTACACCGGATCTCCAAAATCAATTTCAATCACGCTCCTAAGTCACAAATCATCCCCTGAAGCTAACCGAATCACCGAAAATCACATCCGAGCCCTCTAACTCATAAGGAAACATCCGGTTGACTTTTCTAAACCAAACGTTCCTTAAAGAGACTAAGTGTCTTATTTCCTACCAAAACCTCTCCAAACTAGCTCTATCACATAAGATACGGATAATGAAGCATAAAGAAGCTGAAAATGGGGAAAAAGAAGCAGTAACTCATGTGACGACGGGTCGGGTCATCACATTTAAAATTTTACTAATGATTTTAGATGATAGGCAAAAATTTAACCCGTACTAAATAATGATTCACGACCTACAAGGCACGTGGAATTAATTACAATTTTTGGTCTAGGACCAAATAAGAGAAATAGTCAAGTGCTCGAGACTTCATACTTCAGAGCTCAAACAATTGGGGGACTATATGATATATACATAGACAAATGTATAATGAAGGAAAAGAAGAATTAGAAATAATCAAAAGTTCAAGCTTGAAAAGTCAACTCATTGAAAGAGTCAAGTGCAGAGCAAACAGTCAAGTACAAAGCAAAGTTACAAGCCAAAGAAACAATCTTATCTTAGTTAGGTTAAAAGGCAAAGTTACAAGCCAGAGCCAAAGAATCAACATTATCTTAGTTAGGTTAAAAGGCAATGTAATGAAAATCTTGTGTATTATTCAAGTGAAACGAGGTTATCAATAAAAACCTTGTGTATTATTCAAAACACTGAAACATGTTCCAAATAAAAACCTTGTGTTTTATCTCCTTTTTTGAAATCTGTTGTAAGAAAAATAGTTACGAAAAAGTTATAGAAGTTACTCAAATACATGTTGTGAGCACGTAATTTTTTCCCTATATATGAAATAATTTCCAAAAATTCAAACAAAATAATTTCTTTATTATTTTACAATTTTTGTGAATTTTTGTGTTATTTTCTGGTAATTGTTGCATTTTTATTTGTGTATTTTAATTCATACGAAAATACAAAAATATATTTGTCATTTGTTTGGGAGTTAATTTCACATTTGTAGTATTTGATTAGTAGTAAAATTGTTTACATATAAAGAAAATGACAAAAAATAATTCTTTGCATTTTTATTTTTAATATGTGGAATTTATTTTAATTTTAGTTTAAAATTAGAAATTAGTTGATTTTGAAAATTAAATAATATCATATTAGAGTCAATTGGGTCTTTGATTTTATTTGTTGTCATTTTAACAAAAACCAAAAATAACATAAATACAAAAAGAAAGAAAAAAAAGAGATAAAATAAAGGGTAAAAGGTTGCCTTGTTAAAAGACCCACGAGTTGGGCCATTGCCTATTCAATTCTGACGGCCCAAGACATTAGTGCCCATATCCATACACACACGCCCAGGCCCAACACTCATCACACGGCCCAGTCCACCCTCAAAACAAAATGACACCGTTTTGCTACCCGTCCATCTGAGCCGTTAAATCTTTCTAATCCAACGGCCCAGAATTCTTCCCCCATCTTTCATAAAAATGTCTGAATTCCCTCTTAACCCTAAACGACCAACTATTCTTCATCGTACCCCTTTCTCTGTTTCTAGCCGCCACCAGTTCCGCCGTCAGCGAAGACACCACCGTCATCGTTGACCCCAAAAATCACACCCCTACACCGCTTTGACATCCTCTTCACGAATCTGGTATTACCTCCCTTCGACCACAGACCTTAGAATGGTCGAATTTGTTGTCGCCGTCTCCGCCGCCCACGGAGGCGACACCGTCCAAACGGCCCCAAATTTACACCACCATACCCCTCGTTCTCCTCTTCCCAAATCCACCCTTAATATGCTTCGAATCAGTACCAAACGTCTCAAATACCGGATCAAAAATCCGGTCAAACTGCTGAAAAGCTTCAAGTCTTCAAAATGGTTCAAAATTCACACTTCGAGCCCTCCCAGACCTCCTCGTGACGAATTTAAAGATTGGAATCCCTCAAATCCATTCAGAATCCCACGGGCCTTAAATCTAGGGTCAGGAGGACCCTAAGTCGAGTAGTTGCTCAGGCCGTGTCCGAGCTTGAAGATGTGAGGTCGAGTTTATTGGTGAGTTCTTCGTTCTGTTCATTTCCTTCTCCTTCTTCATGCGTAAGTTTTAGTTAAGATTTCAGATTGATTTTAGAATCATTCATTGAGGATTAGTCTGTGTTCATCTGGGGCTGTTTGGGTTAATATAGATTTTAGGTTTTTATTGTTGCCTGCTCAGTCGTGTAGTTTGATTAGTATGGTTTAATAAAACAATTAGTATTTCTGCCTCTGCTTAGTCCTTCTTTTATCAAATATCTCTTGTTGTGATTCTGTTCTGATGCAATTCGTAGGTTAGAGTCATTTGTAGATTTGGGAATCTAATAGTTTGAATACTAGATTATTTTTCTTGGTTGATCTGTTTTAGTCAATCTTGTTTGAATTTGTTTAAACTTTAATCTGATCTTAGTACCTCTTTTTGTTGTTATCAATTGGTTGTAGATAATTTAGTTTACTTAGTTAGGACAATCAGTAATGCTCAGTTCAATTAAGCTGTTAATCAGATGAAATTGGCTATAGTGGATAGGTTTAACTAGGGTAAAAGGAGGCTGAATTCATTTGGATTAGTTTAGTAAATCTTAGAATAAAGTAGAGGTAATTGGGGCAATTCTGGGATAAGGGAATCTTTTAAAACTGATTGGAATTCACTAGAACCTTCTAGAAAAGGACTTTTACTCTAAATTCAATAAATAGGTGCACTTACTTGAGAAGCAAGTCAATAAGTAGAGGACTATTGTGAAAATAAATAAGGGACTGATTTGTAAACAGAAAATTGAGGGTTGCCCTCATCTTTGCCTATAAAAGGGCATCACGAATGCCTTAATGAAGTTTTGGGAGCCCAAGCTTTCACCAAATACCTCCAAGCTGAAACACATCTGAGAAATCAAAAATTTCAGATCAAAATCCTCGTCGATTTTAGCTTTCTTCATATAGAAAAACCAAAAACATTAGAAACTTTCAAAAATCCAAAAACAAAGAAAAATGCGATAAAAAAAGGGACACTGTTACTGTGTTATATGGTGTTTCTGATTTAGTTTTGCGTAATTCTCTTCTATTCTGAATTTTGAGGTTTCACTGAAGTTGTTGGATTGGTTTCGAGTAGCTGTGGGTTTAATTGAACTAGTTTTAGCTGAGTTTGGTTTCAATGAAGTGGTCTGTGTGAATGTTCAAGTAGATTTGGTGTTAATCAAGTTAGTTTGGTTGGATGTCCTTTTTTCTTGTTTGATTTCTGGGTTGTTACTGGGTTGGATCCATTTCTGGGCTGTGTGCTGCTGAAATTTTAGTGCTGCTGACTACTTTGCTGTTTCTGAGTTCTCGTTACTTGCTGCTGACCTTTCTTCTTCTTATATTTTCAACATCCAGGTACACCTTTGAACTTTGTATTGATACAACATTGAAGTTGAATTGCTGCAATAAAATCTATCGCCCTTTTGCCTCCTGAAGTTCATTTGTTTAAATTGTCTTAATAGAATGGTTAATAGAGGTTATGTATTTGTTTAGGTCTATTTTGCTTTTTATTTACTTTGTATAGCTGGGTTGAAAATTGTACTGTAATATTTGGACCGCATATCTAAGATTGAAAATCAGGTTGTATATTGGATATTGGATGTAGCTTATGGTGATTCGCACATTAGCACCTAGTGACTGATTTTCATAATGAGAATGAGCTTATTGGATTGTTTAAACTGATCTGGATTGTGATTATTTTCTGCTAGTTCTGAGTATTTAGCTTTCCTACCAATTGATAATTCATTAGCATTGCAAACAATTGAAAGGAAGAGAAGAGTGTAAATGTGAATAGCACTGTCAGATCACACTAGTTGTTGGTGTCAATTATGATGTTAGCGTCTCTGATTATTTGATTTTACTGTTAGTTAATCATGGACTTCTAAAAAATGGTAATGGTCTATTAGGTTAGAAGCAGGGACGTGTAATTCAATTAACGGTAATGGTTGCCCAAATTTGTGTAGTTGATAACAAAGGCAGCATTAACATTCACGCCCTTTTATTCATGCAACTTAAGCTGCGGAGATTCGAAGTGGGGCCCCTACCCTCAGCTGGTGTTGGATTGGGCTCACATTTGGGCCCGGCGGAAGATTATTGGCATGTTACATAGGTCTATTAATACTAATTAGGCCCTTTTCTTTATTTTTAGGGACAAAAACAAATAGAAAAAAAATCATAGTCGCTTTAAGATTGACCTTTTAAAAAATAAATTGAGACGAGCCTCGCCAAATAAAATGTAAATTGCGGGGCCCTCAATAAATACTATAAAAAATACTTAAAATTTGGGTGAACTGTTTAGCGAATTTCACGGTTTTCCCCAAAAATAATAAACGCGTAGTTGCTTTAGGCGCGTATTTTAATAATATTACCTTCTTAAATACGGGTGCACATTTATGTGACCCAAATCTAAATCTCAACGAAGTCGAAATGTGCCAAAAGCCACGGGTGCACTGGTGCGACGTGGTTCGAGATTATATTTTCACGACGTTACAATTCTTCTTAAAAAATAAAATATACAATAAAAGCAGATTATTAATAAAAGGTACATAGGCTAGAACATGTTTTGAAATCAGATAAAATCAAATACAATAGTTGAGCGACCGTGCTAGAACTACGGAATTCGGGAATGCCTAACACTTTCTCCCGGGTTAACATAATTCGTTACTCGGATTTCTGGTTCGCGGACTGTGAACAGAGTCATAATTTCCTCGGTTCGAGATTCAACCGGTGACTTGGGACACCATTAATCTCCCAAGTGGCGACTCTGAATTGTAATAATAAATCCCGTTCCGATTGTCCTTTAATTGAAAAAAATCCTTTACGCCCTCACGAGTGTAGCGTAAAAAGGAGGTGTGACAGCTCTGGCGACTCTGCTGGGGACAAGAACCCAGAACATTTTGTTCAGGTTTCAGAATTCGAGCTTAGATAAATTGTTGTATTTGGTTATTTCTGATTTTCCAACATGTTTCATGCTTTATGTGCTAAATGTTTACCGCTTTGATATTATCTGAATTGTATATAAAATGTGTCGAAACCATTCTGTTCTCACCTCCGGGGATGTGCTTACTGGTTGAGACTCCCTATTCTGGTAGTGTCAATACCTTGAAATAAGAAAGAGGCCAGACAAGTTACTAAGCCGGACAATCCCGCGGGTCCCCGGTACGTAGCCCCCTCCTCGACTCGAGTTCTCCGCTCGGGTACACAGTCTAGAACATATACCCAGGTTTTGAACTTAGAATAACTTGACTTCATGCCGGATCCCTAATAGGAGCGCTTATTTGCATCATGTTGCATTTGACTTAGGGGACTCAACACAGGGGTTGGGTCTGTCTAGGACAGGTAACCGGATATGAAAAGACCACCATGATGCATTTTACGTGCACTTATTTGTCTTGGACTCGCATGCTGACCGGCTTTTTAACATCAGGAATTTTGTGAAATTAAGAAAAAGAGAAAAAAAAAAGAGAAAAAGCAGTGTAAAGAAATAATTGTTTAGTTTTAAAAACCGATGCCCAAATACTGTCGAAACTCTGCCAAAATTTCGAAAAAATGAAAAAAATGGAAATGTTTTGTTTTTAATAGTTTGTTTTACTAAAAGCAAAAAAAAAAAAAGAGTCTTTATTTTTGGAAATATTTCGCAGAAAAAGAAAAAGAAAAAAAAAGAGTCTTTATTTTAGTTTGGGAAAAATAGGTTGTTTTATTGTTTGTTGAAAATGAAAA
>MU745824.1:4994-15224 GCA_026770625.1 Nicotiana glauca
TTTCATTTTCCTTAATAATTTCAGAAAAATAATTTAACAGGAAAATTCTTTTACTCAGGTTCTAGACCTCGAATTTCGACTCCGGGCACATGCCCGAGTCCCATATTTTCTACGGACCTCCCGGGACCGTCCAATTTCGGGTCCGGGTCCGTTTACCAAAATTGTTGACCAAAGTCAACTATAATCATATTAATATCAGAATTCTTCAAATTTTTCACAGATTCCACATATTTCATCATAAAAGCTTTCTGGCTACGTGCCCGGACTGCGCACGCAAATCGAGGCAATAGAAAATGAGGTTTTCAAGGCCTCGGAGCATGGAACAGGTGAGGACCCTTTGGGTCGTCACACTTTATCCTTTGTTAACCCTTTGAGCCTTATTTGTTTTCTTTCATACCCTCCTTCGAGATCAGTAGCAAAGCTTAGAAAAAAAAAACACAACAACAAAAGAGAAAAAAGAGGTAAAGAAAAGAAAAAGAAAAAGAAAAAAAAGATAATGAGTAAACTAGAACAACGAGGAATTAGGAACTACATTTGACCTGATTCCTCAAAGAGGATACGTAAGCGCTTCACAGCTCGGTCATAGTGTAAAATAAAAATTAAAAATCCCCAAGCAAGAAACTGGGGCAAAGGTTGTGTTTTTGTAAAGAAATCTAATTCCGAAGGTTGTAAATTTTGAACCCAAATTGTGTTGTTTTTAGCCTTTAAATACCCTTTCTTTCTAGCCCTATCCAAAGCCCACATTACAGGCCAAAGAAAGACCTTTCGATCAGTCTTCAAAAGAGGCCAAGTCAGACAAACGAAAGAGTCTTATCACAATGTAGCACTCTGATTCCTATCAGAAAAGACCCTGATCCCCTATCAGAAAGAGAGTCTTAGCGATAACACCCCAATCCCCAGTTGAAAAGTAATACAAAATGAGAGAGTCTTATCGGTGAAAACCTTCACGGGCACCATAAGGCGATGAAAGCTGAGAGAAATCAAAATGAGAGAGACTTGATAGTGAAAACCTGCGGGCATTACAAGTCAAATAGGATTGATAATCAGATGGGAAACCGCCAGACGAAGATTGTGAAAGGCGAATTAATGACGGAGGATAGGCTATATGTGCATGTCATGTCCATTAGAGTTAGTATCCGTGTTTAATAAGTTTTTATTTTATAACTTTTCTTTTTAGAGAGTCATCCTCTTCCTTTGTCTTTTATTCTGTTCATTTTATCTTTCTACTTTCATAAAAAATTCCCCAATAGAGTCCGTTTGTGAGAAATAACTTCAGAATCTGCCATCAGCTTTCCAATTATGCAAGACGATATTTGACTAGTGCATTCGAGTGGTATGAGTCGGGAAGGAACAAGCGCAAGGCCAGTGTAAAGAAGGATATCCCCAGCAAGAGGAGATTGGCAAAGGGATTGACCAGTATCAAGAAGGATATCCCCAACAGAAAAGGTATTTTCAGTGACACGATTGAATGAAGAAAGTAGTTCATCGGTAAAACATACAAGACCCTCAAGCAAAGTCACTGTCATATGAATATGGGGATTCCAATAAGAAGACTGGAAATAACGGTGAAAGGCTTGTGAATAAGGAGTCGTCAAAAAGGTAGGAAAGACGACGCAAGGCAGGGCAGGTCGTGCTAAGACCAACAAATAATATCATCCCCAGCAAGTTTTGGTGGTGCAATGGAATGCAGATCAGGAAAGAAGAGAAGGAGAACCATCCCCAGCAGGAGCATCACAACCAACCACCGCGTTTTAAACTAACAATTTTTCTTTGATTTAAAACAGGAAAAGGGAAATGGCATTGATGAAAAGGCATGCCACGGGGAAGATTATCAAACTGGGGCAGAAAATTTTCCTTTCATTTGGAAAATTTTCTGAAAGTCAGGTATCCACTTGGGGAAGAAGAAAGATAACACCAATTTTAAGGGAAGTGGTCTTTGAACCAGTATTATCCCCAGAGGTGTTGAAAGAAAGAGAACAACAAATTTTAATGAAAGGAGTTGTACCCCCAGTGGACAGAACAAAGGGACGAAACTGGTGTTCAGAAAGAGAAAAAGCCAGTGTCAATCCCAGCAGCTTCTAGAAGAGTGAAGCACCGATTTTGAAGGAATAAAATTCCCCCAAAAACGTTATCCTTAGCTGATAACATTTTTTATCCCAGCAGTGTTGAGAGAAAAATAAAAGAAAGTAGTTTTGAAAAAGAAAAAAAAAGGGAGATTCCTCAAGCAGTATTATCCCCAACAGGTAAGTAATTAATTCCCCAGCAATGTTATCCCCAACAGTTAAGAGGGAATACAACACGAGTTTTTGAGGCAAAGAAGGACAACAGTAATAGAATGCAGATAAGGTAAGTTATTGAAATCGGGAGCCCGCCCGTAAAACGGAGGCGTTACCTTTTTAAGTTATTGAAGTTGGGAGCCCGCCCAGTAGAATGGAGGCGTTACATTTTTATTTTGTTGAAGTCAGGTACCCATTTGAGGAAGAAAGAAGATAACACAAAGTGTTAAGGGAAGAAGGAAATCATCCCCAGCAAGAAGGTCACAACCGACCATCATTTAAAAAAAAACGAACAAAATTTTTCTTTTTATGTAACAGAAACAAAGCAGGGCAAAGTTTCTCCTAAGATAAAAAAAAATCTTAGTCAGATGGATGTTTTTCCTCCTAAGATAAAAAACTTAGTCTGATGAATTGTTTCTCCTAAGATAAAAAAATCTTAGTCTGATGAATTGTTTCTCCTAAGATGAAAAAAATCTTAGTCTAATGAATTATTTCTCCTAAGATGAAAAAATCTTAGTATGATGATTTGTTTCTCCTAAGATGAAAGAATCTTAGTCTGATGAATTGTTTTTCCTAAGATGAAAGAATCTTAGTCTGATGAATTTTTTTCAAGTTAATAAGAAGTCAGTTGGAAAGACTTAGAAAAGATAACAACAAAGAAGTAAAGGCAACAGTCAGAAAGACCAAGATAGATAACAAAAAGGGAAGGCAAGAATTGAAAAATTGCAGATAAGATAACAAGAAGTAGTGAAAGCAATAGTTGGAAAGTTAGAGATAAGATAATAAGAAATGAAAGACAACAATTGGAAGGTTTTAAGTAATCACACAAAAATGGACTCAGTCTGATGAATCTTTCTCCTGAGACCACTTAAATTTAGACCTAGTCTGATGAATTATCTCCTAGCGTCAAAATCTTAGTCTGATGAATCTTTCTCCTAAGATATCAAAATCTCAATCTGTTGAAACTTTCACCTGAGAGGAATACATTTCAGTCTTTACATTTCAATAGTTGAAGTTGGGAGCCCGCCCATATAACAGAGGAATACATTTTAGTCTTTTACATTTCAAGTCTTGAAGTCGGGAGCCCGCCCATAGAACGGAGGTGTTATTTTTAAGATTGTCGAAGTCGGGAGCCCGCCCGTAGAATGGAGGTGTTACTTTTAAGTTGTTGCATTCGGGAGCCCGCCCGTAGAACAAAGGTGTTACTTTTAAATTTTTACATTCGGGAGCCCGCCCGTAGAACGGAGGTGTTACTTTTAAGTTGTTGCATTCGGGAGCCCGCCCGTAGAACGAAGGTGTTACTTTTAAAGTTGTTGCATTTGGGAGCCCGCCCGTAGAACGGAGGCATCACATTTTAGTCTTTTATATTTCAAGTCTTGAAGTCAGGAGCCCTCCCTAAGAGCGGAGGGTTGCCACAAAAATCCCCAGCATAAATCCAAACTCAGAAGCCAGAAAGAAGTAATCAGTTCAAGTTCGAGTCAACAAAAGTTAGTCACAATAAAGAAAAAACAAGAAAAGAAAAAAAGAGAAAGGCAAGAAATTAATCCAAATGCAGAGGTGGAGAAAAGATGTGGTATGCTCAAGGCATGGCCGGGGTCACAAGAACTGCATATCTGATCCTGATCCAGAAAGCCGAAAAGGATGAACTAGTACTTACAACTGGCAAGTATCAATGTTCAGATCAGAGTCCGCATGAAGCACCATTCAAGACTCTAGATCAAGCTACAGAAGACTCATAGATAGAAACCTTATAACTAGTAGTTGATGTGCTTAGTTTGTCTTTTTTAAATTTTGATTTTGATGTAATGGCAGGACCAAAGACCAGAACCTCGACGGAATGGCACCTCGATCGGCTCATCACCTCGGTATACTCCATCGTCTCACTCACTTCCGAACTACACGTGGCCTGATTCCTTTATAGCCAAGGATATGTAGGCAGCTCAGATACCAGGGCTCGGTCACACTCTCTTCCTTTCCTTTAGTTTTAGTCTCTCCAAATAAGGGTCGAGTCAAAATACATGTCTAGTCGTTCTTTGTCTGAAAACTCTTTGTGTTTCCAGTCAATGAGGGGCAACTATAGATATGTGATTTTTGACCCTTCCCAAAATTTTTTACATTTTTAGCTTAAATATTTAATTTAGGCCTAATATAGCTATTTCAGCTAATTTTGGCTTTTTTACTTTATTTCGTTACAAAAAAAAAATTACAAAAAAGGGTATATAAAGTTTAGTTTATGTATTTCTCATAAACTTGAAAAATACAAAAATAGCACCGTATTTTTTATTTTTATATAATTTCGAAAATACAAAAAAAAATAGTTTCATTAATATTTTTGTAGTCATTTTAATCTTTTAAAAATACAAAAATAGTACTTTATATTTTTATCATTATATAAAACGAAAATTATAGAAAAATTACAAAAACATAGTTTTGTTTTAATTGTTAGTCTCATTTTAATAGTTATTTTGCTTACGTATGATTAATTAAATAACATCGTGTTATTATTCTCGGTTCCGGGCAAAGAATAATATTTGGGTTCAAACTACCCGTTTTAGGCCTAATTTTCGGACCTAGCCCATAATAATCCGAGCCCACCACACGTGGGAGACACACGTGGGGGATACGGACAAAGCACGAGAAAAGACCCATCACTCTTGGATCTTCTTCAGGAGGAAAAAACCATATGAGACCCCTCCTGTATTTTTGTCTTCTTCACACGAACCAAAAAACCATATGAGACCCCTCCTGTATTTTTGTCTTCTTCACACGAACCAGCTTCCTTCTCCAGTCGACCACCCTAAACCTCCAAACGAACCAGCAGCATAACACCACGAACCACCCGTCTCCACCAGCAGACCGCCACCCTTCACGTCGTGGACCACCCTCACAACCACCTTCATTCCGTCGACCACCTGAAGCAGCCTCACTCCGTCGACCACTCTCAGCACCACCCTAACGCCGAACCTTCCTCCACGCCTACGACCACACCTCCGTCGACCCCCAGCGAACCAATAGTCCAGTCGCACGACCACGTCTAAACGACGTCCAGCCAACTTCCAAATAGCCCACGTTGTTGATAAACAACCTGTCGTCACTGCCCAAACGACACTCACCAAATGACCCCTTTAGCTCGTCGTTCCTGCTGCCTTCGTCGTCGACAAAACCCAGTCGCCTTCGACCACCAGTCCACACGAACCAGGTAGTAGCAGCCGCTGTCCTCGTCTTCCTCGCCTGAATAGCCCTCCTGCTTCTTCTTCATCTTCTAACACCAACGACCACTAGCTTTAAGGTCGTCGATGGTCGTCGTCTAGGGAGGTTCTATTTCAGTCAAGCGTTGGGGTGCCGTCCGGTTGGAGGTCTGTTCGAGTTCGTCGTTGGTTAAGTCGTTGTTCGTGGTTCTAGTCCGGTTCGAGGTTTCCATTTTTTGTTGGTAAGATTACTTCTTTCATTTTGTTTTGGTTCTATCACAATATTTATGAATGAGTTATTCTGTGACCATGTTTATCTTGTTAATATGTTGATGCTTTGATTTTCTGAATGTGTAAAGTTGTTGATATATTTACTGTTTTGGTGGGGACCTACTGGGTTGAGGGTGTGGGGTATAAAAGCTTATCTCAGTTAATTTAATTTGATACTTAAGGAGTATAAGTAGTATACAAAATGTTCCTCTCCTATCGTTTGTTCCATTTATTGTGTATTTCAATGTTGGTATATTTCTTGGATTTAATGTACTGATAATGACTAATCAGTCCTTAAATTTGTGTCAAAACCCCTTTAAATAGAATTCGGTACATCAATTTAATTTTAAGGTGATTTCGTCGTTCATCTGAGTTGAATTAATTGTTAGGAGCATGCCTTAGGCAAATTCTTAATTATTACACCATTGTGACTACGGGTACGGTTCCCGTGACGTAGTGGTGACGCTTAATTTTTAAGATTTGGGGGGCGCATTTCATGTAACCCGATTATAATGACTCTAGATAATCTTAGCGAATAAATTAGGTTTTCTTAATTTTTTAAAGACAAATGAAGTAGAGAATCGTAGTTGCTTTTAGGTTCGTCCTTTAAATAATAAATGAGACGAGCCTCGCCGAATAAAACGCAAATTGCGGGGCCCTCATAAATGTATATATTTAAATACTTAGACTTCGGGACGAGCCGTTTAGCGAATTTCACGGCCTTCCCAAAATAATAACGTAATAGTCTCTTTAGACGCATGTTTAATAACCATACCTTCTTAAACTCGGGTGTGCATTTCATGCGACCCAGATCCAAATTCCAAAACGTCGAGTCAAATGTGTTCAGGATGGCGGGTGCATTTCATGTGACGCGATCCAAAAATATATTTTAAACTACGCTCAATTCCTTAAAAATAATTAAAAGCGGTTAAAGGTTAAAATTTGCACATAAGTTAAAGCATGTTATAAATCAGATAAATAAGCCAAATATGACAGTTGAGCGACCGTGCTAGAACCACGGAACTCGGGAATGCCTAACACCTTCTCCCCGGTTAACAGAATTCCTTATACGAATTTCTGGTTCACGGACTGTTAAATAGAGTCAAACCTTTCCTCGATTCGGGATTCAACCGGTGACTTGGGATACCATAAATCTCCCAAGTGGCGACTCTGAATCTCTTAATAATAGATCCCGTTTTGATTGTCCTTTAATTGGAAAAACTCCCTTTACCACACCTTCGCGGGATGCGGTAGCGCCAAAGGGAGGTGTGACAGTTACAACAACAACAACAACAACCCAGTATAATCCCCCTTAGTGGGGTCTGGGGAAGGTAGTGTGTACGCATATCTTACCCCTACCCTGGGGTAGAGAGGCTGTTTCGAAATAGACTCTCGACATTCTTCCCTCCAAGAACTTCCCACCTTGCTCTTGGGGAGACTCGAACTCACAACCTCTTGGTTGGAAGTGGATGTTGCTTACCATCAGAGCAACCCCTCTTGTCGGTGGGAAAAGTTAGTTAAAAGAGAGAAAAATATTTTTCCTCATTTTGGTAGGAAAATTATTCTTATCTAATTAAAGAAAGTAGAAATGAGTTCATAAAAAAATATTTTTCAAAATATTTAAGCCAACCAAACATGAAAAATTGTCAAAATATTTTCGTTCATACCAGTGCACCCTAAACAAAGTGTTTATGTAGCAAAAATTATAAGCTTCTACCTTAGCAAGGAGATCTATCATCATTGCATCTTTTGGGGGTATAATGCACAAAATGGTCATATAACTATGACTTTTTTCATCAAAGTTATATAACTTTATTTTGTTACACAAAAATCATAAAACTTTCACTAACTCAAACAAAAATCATAATGACCAAAAACCATAATTTTCGATAGTATTCTCTTATTCCATTTTTTTATTTTATTTTTAGTCTAATAAATAATAACTCAATATATATACCAGCAAATAAGAACGTGAGCCGTGGCGTAACTGGTAAAGTTGCTGCCATGTGACTAGGAGGTCAAGAGTTCAACAACAACAACAATAATGATCCAGTGAAATCTCACTAGTGGGATTTTGGGAGGGTAGTGTGTACACAGACCTTACCCCTACCCCGAAGGAGTAGAGTGGTTATTTCTGAAAGACTCTCGGCTCAAGAGGACAAAAAGACAAAAGGAGACAATATGAGTATCACCACATAAATCATGGGAAAAATAGGAACAACATGAAATCCAGAAGAAAGATGCAAAGCAAAAGCGATAGCTAGTAAATAGGTCTGGCACTGAAAAACGAAATAGTAAGGCATGACATTGCCACTAACTATCTTAGACAAAAATCCTGCCAGAGTAGTCTAACAGCGGTACGAAGGTCAAGAGTTCAAGTCGTGGAAACAAGCTCTTGCAGAAATGAAGGGTAAGGCTGCATACAATAGATCCTTGTGGTCCAGCCCTTTTACAGACTCCACACATAGAGAGAGCTTAGTGCAACAGGCTTTTTTTTGTGGCTAGCAAATAAAATTAGCTTCGACCGACAGATCAATTTTATATTTTTTCCCTTAAAATAGGAACGACTTAATCCAATGTGACCCATAGTCATATACATAAATTAAAATAATACTAAATGAATTGTTTCCCACAAAAAACTTAGTTCATAATACATAAAATTCTGACCAAAAAAAAGAAAAAGAAGTAAAAGGTATTATTAGAGAGCACTTTAAAACAAAAATGCGAATGAAAATCTTGTGAAATTTACCACATCTTTTACTTTTCCTAACATGCTTTGGTTTATAGATTTAAATCACATGTTTTGCATATGCTTTAGATTTGTTGTAGTATGGATGTTTATTTTCGAAAGCCTTCTTTGAGAAGGAAAAGAAAGACTATAACATGCCAACTTTGACCAAATTAGGCACCCAAATAAACACTACGATTCTTTTTCTTTATTATTTCTATTTCCTAATTTTTCAATGAGGTGGAGGACTCTTTGGAAATTGGAAATATGTCCAACAACAATGTCTTGACAGAAAGAAACACATTAGAGTACTTCATTCCAAGTTTTAAGTTTTTTTTTAATATGCTTAGTGTTACTTCATACCATAAAATGCCTTTGTGTATAATATATAAGAAATTTTTACCGCCTATTGCAAAAGTTAACATCTTATTTATTTTAAATAAATATTATTAAAAAAATTATATTCGATAGATACCTTTTAATGTTTATAGCAAAATATCTAATTTTGGTTACCTCTTACCCTTAAGCTACTAAATACACTATTCAGTTACACTATTTTCTTTCTTTCTCTACTTTGATACATGCAATTCTCTTTCCCATTCCCCGAAAATCCCGCGTTTCGTGTCTTTCATCCTCGTTTTCAATTCCATCAGAAACTCTAACTTTGTTCGTCTTGTTTTCGCACCAATGCAACTGCTCATCATTCATTTCACTCATTCTCAATATTCTTGACACCACTTTTAAGTCTATTAATTCCATCAATATCTCCATCTCTTCCTCTTCTTTTAATCTTCTTTTCTCCAAGCTGCATTTCCCTGCCCGACACAGATCTTTCACCCTTGACTTTTTCTGCATATCAAAATTATTTTAATTTTCAATTTGTTTTATTAAAAGAGAACAAATAATTAATATAGACATATATCTCAAAGCTCTTGTCACGGAGCTGCTCTCAAAAGTTGTTGTCTATGTAGATCCGAATTTCGGCTCATTGAGATTCAGGGTTTTTGCTTGATGGCGGATTCGCGCAGAAATTAGGGTTTGTTCTTGAACAAAGACGACGGAGTTTGAGACTGAGCAATTTGATTTTCTGTTAATATATTTCAATGTATTTTCAACATATCATGCTGTATTTTCATGTATTTTATTGTATTCATTGTAATTCAATGTATCTCGCTGAATTCCATGTATTTCATTGTATTCACTGTCTTTATTTCATTATATTTCAATGTATCCCACTGTATTCTATGTATTTCATGGTATTCAATGTCTCGTTATACGCCATGAATGTATTCATATGGTTTTTTAATTAATATAATTTATGTATTCAAATGTAATATATAATTTCTCTGAAGATTGCTATGTGTTTGGGGTATTTTTCGGTTGAGCATCTTTTTTATAACTGAAAATACAAATTATGTGTGTTATAATTGAGTTTGTTGAGTTATATTAGGAGTCTATTATGTTAATTGATTTACTTTCCGTTTTGAAACAGTGTAATCCTCTGTTTCACGCCATGAATACAGTCAAATACGGTCGAACACAATAATCTGTCCAGCTGTAATCCCATGTTTCACGCCATGAATACGGTCAAATACACTCGAATACAACAACTGATTAGCTGGACTTCCCTGATTCACGCTTATTTTTGCTACTGTATTCATGAATACAGTAGTTTAAAATACATCTAATACATCTGTGAGCACGTGATTTTTACCCCAAGTAAAAGAATTCCAAAATCAAAATAAATAACTTTTGGTTACGATATTTC
>MU745829.1:0-26054 GCA_026770625.1 Nicotiana glauca
CATTAATTATTATAAGTCTCAATTTCAATATTTTTAGAATTTTATTAACTTAATAAATTAAATTAAGTATAATTTCTCAAATTAGAGATAATAGTTGTGTATGGGTTCGAGGCTTGATTTTTGAGGCCCAGTACCACTTAATAATTATTAATTAATATAAGTCTCAATTTCAGTATTTTTACAATTTTATTAACTTAATAAATTAAATTAAGTACAATTTTTCAAATTGGAGATAATAGTTATGTATGGGTTCCACGCTTGATTTTTGAGGCCCGATACCACTTAATAATCATTAATTAATATGAGTCTCAATTTTAGTATTTTTACAATTTTATTAACTTAATAAATTAAATTAAGTATGATTTTTCAAATTGGAGATAATAGTTGTGTATGGGTTCCAGACTTGATTTTTGAGGCCCTGTACCACCGAATAAGTCTTAATTAATATAAGTCTCAATTTTCATATTTTTAAAATTTTATTAACTTAATAAATTAAATTAAGTATGATTTTTCAAATTGGAGATAATAGTTATGTATGGGTTCCAGGCTTAATTTTTGAGGCCCGGTACCACTTAATAATCATTAATTAATATAAGTCTCAATTTCAGTATTTATACAATTTTATTAACTTAATAAATTAAATTAAGTATGATTTTTAATATTGGAGATAATAGTTGTGTATGGGTTCCAGGCTTGATTTTTGAGGCCCGGTACCACCGAATAATTCTTAATTAGTATAAGTTTCAATTTCAATATTTTTAAAATTTTATTAACTTAATAAATTAAATTAAGTATGATTTTTCAAATTGGAGATAATAGTTATGTATGGGTTCTAGACTTGATTTTTGAGGCCCGGTACTACTTAATAATTATTAATTAATATAAGTCTCAATTTCAGTATTTTTACAATTTTATTAACTTAATAAATTAAATTAAGTATGATTTTTCAAATTGGAGATAATAGTTATGTATGGGTTCTAGACTTGATTTTTGAGGCCCGGTACTACTTAATAATTATTAATTAATATAAGTCTCAATTTCAGTATTTTTACAATTTTATTAACTTAATAAATTAAATTAAGTATGATTTTTCAAATTGGAGATAATAGTTATGTATGGGTTCTAGACTTGATTTTTGAGGCCCGGTACTACTTAATAATTATTAATTAATATAAGTCTCAATTTCAGTATTTTTACAATTTTATTAACTTAATAAATTAAATTAAGTATGATTTTTCAAATTGGAGATAATAGTTATGTATGGGTTCTAGACTTGATTTTTGAGGCCCGGTACTACTTAATAATTATTAATTAATATAAGTCTCAATTTCAGTATTTTTACAATTTTATTAACTTAATAAATTAAATTAAGTATGATTTTTCAAATTGGAGATAATAGTTATGTATGGGTTCTAGACTTGATTTTTGAGGCCCGGTACTACTTAATAATTATTAATTAATATAAGTCTCAATTTCAGTATTTTTACAATTTTATTAACTTAATAAATTAAATTAAGTATGATTTTTCAAATTGGAGATAATAGTTATGTATGGGTTCTAGACTTGATTTTTGAGGCCCGGTACTACTTAATAATTATTAATTAATATAAGTCTCAATTTCAGTATTTTTACAATTTTATTAACTTAATAAATTAAATTAAGTATGATTTTTCAAATTGGAGATAATAGTTATGTATGGGTTCTAGACTTGATTTTTGAGGCCCGGTACTACTTAATAATTATTAATTAATATAAGTCTCAATTTCAGTATTTTTACAATTTTATTAACTTAATAAATTAAATTAAGTATGATTTTTCAAATTGGAGATAATAGTTATGTATGGGTTCTAGACTTGATTTTTGAGGCCCGGTACTACTTAATAATTATTAATTAATATAAGTCTCAATTTCAGTATTTTTACAATTTTATTAACTTAATAAATTAAATTAAGTATGATTTTTCAAATTGGAGATAATAGTTATGTATGGGTTCTAGACTTGATTTTTGAGGCCCGGTACTACTTAATAATTATTAATTAATATAAGTCTCAATTTCAGTATTTTTACAATTTTATTAACTTAATAAATTAAATTAAGTATGATTTTTCAAATTGGAGATAATAGTTATGTATGGGTTCTAGACTTGATTTTTGAGGCCCGGTACTACTTAATAATTATTAATTAATATAAGTCTCAATTTCAGTATTTTTACAATTTTATTAACTTAATAAATTAAATTAAGTATGATTTTTCAAATTGGAGATAATAGTTATGTATGGGTTCTAGACTTGATTTTTGAGGCCCGGTACTACTTAATAATTATTAATTAATATAAGTCTCAATTTCAGTATTTTTACAATTTTATTAACTTAATAAATTAAATTAAGTATGATTTTTCAAATTGGAGATAATAGTTATGTATGGGTTCTAGACTTGATTTTTGAGGCCCGGTACTACTTAATAATTATTAATTAATATAAGTCTCAATTTCAGTATTTTTACAATTTTATTAACTTAATAAATTAAATTAAGTATGATTTTTCAAATTGGAGATAATAGTTATGTATGGGTTCTAGACTTGATTTTTGAGGCCCGGTACTACTTAATAATTATTAATTAATATAAGTCTCAATTTCAGTATTTTTACAATTTTATTAACTTAATAAATTAAATTAAGTATGATTTTTCAAATTGGAGATAATAGTTATGTATGGGTTCTAGACTTGATTTTTGAGGCCCGGTACTACTTAATAATTATTAATTAATATAAGTCTCAATTTCAGTATTTTTACAATTTTATTAACTTAATAAATTAAATTAAGTATGATTTTTCAAATTGGAGATAATAGTTATGTATGGGTTCTAGACTTGATTTTTGAGGCCCGGTACTACTTAATAATTATTAATTAATATAAGTCTCAATTTCAGTATTTTTACAATTTTATTAACTTAATAAATTAAATTAAGTATGATTTTTCAAATTGGAGATAATAGTTATGTATGGGTTCTAGACTTGATTTTTGAGGCCCGGTACTACTTAATAATTATTAATTAATATAAGTCTCAATTTCAGTATTTTTACAATTTTATTAACTTAATAAATTAAATTAAGTATGATTTTTCAAATTGGAGATAATAGTTATGTATGGGTTCTAGACTTGATTTTTGAGGCCCGGTACTACTTAATAATTATTAATTAATATAAGTCTCAATTTCAGTATTTTTACAATTTTATTAACTTAATAAATTAAATTAAGTATGATTTTTCAAATTGGAGATAATAGTTATGTATGGGTTCTAGACTTGATTTTTGAGGCCCGGTACTACTTAATAATTATTAATTAATATAAGTCTCAATTTCAGTATTTTTACAATTTTATTAACTTAATAAATTAAATTAAGTATGATTTTTCAAATTGGAGATAATAGTTATGTATGGGTTCTAGACTTGATTTTTGAGGCCCGGTACTACTTAATAATTATTAATTAATATAAGTCTCAATTTCAGTATTTTTACAATTTTATTAACTTAATAAATTAAATTAAGTATGATTTTTCAAATTGGAGATAATAGTTATGTATGGGTTCTAGACTTGATTTTTGAGGCCCGGTACTACTTAATAATTATTAATTAATATAAGTCTCAATTTCAGTATTTTTACAATTTTATTAACTTAATAAATTAAATTAAGTATGATTTTTCAAATTGGAGATAATAGTTATGTATGGGTTCTAGACTTGATTTTTGAGGCCCGGTACTACTTAATAATTATTAATTAATATAAGTCTCAATTTCAGTATTTTTACAATTTTATTAACTTAATAAATTAAATTAAGTATGATTTTTCAAATTGGAGATAATAGTTATGTATGGGTTCTAGACTTGATTTTTGAGGCCCGGTACTACTTAATAATTATTAATTAATATAAGTCTCAATTTCAGTATTTTTACAATTTTATTAACTTAATAAATTAAATTAAGTATGATTTTTCAAATTGGAGATAATAGTTATGTATGGGTTCTAGACTTGATTTTTGAGGCCCGGTACTACTTAATAATTATTAATTAATATAAGTCTCAATTTCAGTATTTTTACAATTTTATTAACTTAATAAATTAAATTAAGTATGATTTTTCAAATTGGAGATAATAGTTATGTATGGGTTCTAGACTTGATTTTTGAGGCCCGGTACTACTTAATAATTATTAATTAATATAAGTCTCAATTTCAGTATTTTTACAATTTTATTAACTTAATAAATTAAATTAAGTATGATTTTTCAAATTGGAGATAATAGTTGTGTATGGGTTCCAGGCTTGAGTTTTGAGGCCCGGTACCACCGAATAATTCTTAATTATTATAAGTCTCTACACTAAAAGGCTCTATGCTAAAAGGCTCTACGCTAAAAGGCTATACGCTAAAATAATATTAATAATATAAATATTATTAATCACACTAACATAACATAAACAAAATAAATCAAAGATTAATACAAACACATCATGTGACATGGTATATACTAATATACTATATTAATACTAACATATCAAATTACGTTATAACATATCAAATAATAGGGTATATACTAACATATCAAATAATCGGATATATATTAACATATCAAATAAAATAAATCGGGTATATAAAATAAATAAAATTAACATGGAAACATAATATATGAGTTTCGACATAAACATAGATTGAAATACCTCGATGTAAAGGCTGTGAAAGTGAGTTTTTTCACCCAAACGGAATCCTAACAACCCTTCATGTGGGGCCTACAACTGTTGTTCTTTAGGGGACGGGTGGGACCGATTTTTTTATTTTTTTTAACAAATGGGACTGGAAACAGAAGGGGGGGGGGGACCAAATTTTGTTGATAATGGCGAATGGGTTCTGGGGAAGAAGAAGGAGTATATTTTATTGGTGTAATTCGCAGTAAACTATTGCGAAATATCAATTCGTAGTAGTTTATTGCGAAATGTCAGCAAATATAAAAAAAAAATATTTAATACCTATTTCGCAGTTGTATACTGCGAATTGCCTTAACGGCAGAAATTCCGTTAAGGCAATTCGCAGTATAAAACTGCGAAATAGGTAGAAAAGTAATTTTTTTTTTTAACATTAAAAAAGTATTTTATGTTAAAAAAATGATTAATAAGGTTGCCAACTCGGGGGTGGTGGGCATATGGGTCCCGTATTTGTCTCTTCAGAAAACTTACCTTTGAAGTCAAACACTCAAACATAGATATATATTTGTGGAAATGGCATCGGTCACTTTTAAGCATATTTTTTAAAATATATTTATAATTTATAATATATTTAAAGATTAAATAATTTTGCTTAAACTTCATGACAGGACGTCCTAGAGTTTAAACCTCAAAGTTCAAACTTCGGGATATTGTATCCTAAAGTTCGAAAATTATGTCTAGAAGTTCGAAACTTATTTCTTGAATTTTAAAATGGCGAAATGGTCTCCTGACCACTCAAACTTGTTGCTCTTTTAAATGCCGATATATAAACTTTGCTCTTTCCCATTTAAACACTCAAACTTCTGAAACCTATAACTAATACACACAATTGATTGTTGACCCATCCCATGTGGCGTCAGTTGGTCCTAGTCAGCCACCTGCGTGAATGTCACGACTTTTAGGAGCGTGAGAGACCCCCTTCCAATGCCTAATGATAAAAAATAGCTGATATTTAAGTGAGGTCTTATTCTTTACACATTATCCCTCTATTATATGCATTTGAAGCTTCATTTCTCCTATTTCTTAAAATCTGAAGCTTTCTTTAATTTTTTTTTCTTTCTTTTTCCAAATTGTGATAATGTATCAAAGTCCTGTATTTTGTCATTGTGGAGTTTCTACCACCAAAACTTCAGTTTTCACAATGCGACAAAGCAAAACTAATTTCTTGTACTTCTTCTGCCTAAATTTGTTATTACTGATGAAATAACCAACAATTATGTTAAAGTTTACCCGTAAAGATTAACAGAAGGAAAGATTGTTATCGTCACAGAATGAGAACTTAGCATGAAACGGGCTCAAACTTGTTTTACACAATTGGACTTAAAATTTTGCTAAGCCAGGAAAAAAGGATATAGACGGTCATATTTTGGTCTAGTTAGAAATTCTTGCCTAGCTAGAAGCTACCAACTCCACACAAAATCATCTCTATAGTAGTGCACACGAATTCTGATGAAGTGGAAGTGAAGACTAAAAATGGCAACCATGACATCTCTGCAGAGCCTAACACTTGCAAAATTACCTTCACTTTCTTCTCCGACTTGGACAACTTTCAAGTTACTTGACCCTTTTCCTTCTTCATCACGCTCTTCTTCTTCTTTCACTGCCATTGCATGTAGCTTTTCTCCAATTAGACCCATTAAACCAAAACGATTTTCTAATTTCATGACTAAAGCTTCTTCCACCACTGCCTTCCCCCAATCGTTTGGTTTTGGAGTGATTAAGATTTTTTGGAAGGAGGATATTGGTTAATCAGCCATTCCTAAACCTAGGTTTAAGATGGGAGGGATGGTTAGAGAGAGGAAAAGAGAAGAAAAATGGGGAAAGGTATGTCAGTTTACTGATTAAAAGAGGGGACCCCAATCGATTAGGTTTAATTTGGCGCCATTGACGTGTACCAGTCTCATTGGTCATTTGCTGACTGGATGGACATGTTAGCAAATGTGTAATACACGCGCCTAGGGTCAAGGAATAATTGTGTTTATTAGTTATAGGTTTCAGAAGTTTTAGTGTTTAAATGGGAAAGAACAAAGTTTATATATCGGCATTTAAAAGCGACACAAGTTTGAGTGTCTAGGAGGCCATTTCGCCTTTTAAAATTAGTAGTTCAGAAATTCATGATACTTATAGCCTGTTTGGCCAAGCTGGAGAAATCAGCTTATTTTGAGAAGTAATTTTGAAGAGAAGCAGTTTGTGTTTGGCTAATTACTCTGAAAAGCACTTTTGAGCAATAACTTGTGTTTGGCCAAACTTTTCAGAAAGTGCTTTTAAGTATCTGTATACGATCGAAATCAGGCACGCCTGATTTCTCAGGCTCGTGGGATCGCCTTAGATCCGAGTTCAAGTAAGCTCGAGTTCGAGGTCGACAGACTAGACCCGAACTCAAGGACAGAATGCAATGCCCGAAGATAGGAGTGCGAGAAATACCGAAGTCAAGTATGCTTGATCCCGAAATATTACCATTATGGATTTGTAACAAAATGAGCTAGATTCCTGCCACATCCCCAAGATCATGGCGCAAATCCTGGAATATGATTGTATGATTCCGTACTAGATGGTTAAATAGTTGTATTAAGAATATTCCTTACTGTAAATAGAAATATACCTTATTTAGGGTTCTCCTATTATATAATGGGGATCCCAATTATTTATAATATCATCTGATCATTGGCAAGAATATACTATCCTACTTTTCTCTCTTACTGTTCATCAGAATTGTCCTTTACCTTTATTGTTCTTACTTTATTACTCTTAGTTCATCTCGAGGTCGCCACTGCTAAGTAATATTGGTTTGACTCGCTTATTTCTTTCATTTATACTTCATATTTCTTAAATATTAATAATTGATATTGAATTTAATCACATATCTTTAAAACCACAAATCAAATTTAATTATTACTCGTATTTTCGAGGTAAACAGTTTGGCGCCCACCGTGCGGATAAAGATAGTAGTGATTATTTCTTTACTGATTCTCGTTACACACGTTATTTTTCACTTTTTCTTGTCAAGATTTTCTGATTCTCAGAATTGAACATGTCAAACTCTCAAAATACACCTTCATAACAGCGAAGGTCTTGGATTTCATGGAAAAAACAACAATGCAGGAGTCGGTGACCACCAATGAACCTTGGGGAAGTGCCAGATCTGGAACCGGTTGATGTTAGTTCGCACATTGCTTTAAATGCAGATTTAGGCACAGACCCTGGAGGGAGTGTACGCAGGGAAGCCCGATTTGGGGATTTAAGTAACACTAGGTATAGGAGATAGGGGAGTCTGCCTCCAAGTGATATTCGAGATGCTGCAAGCTCAGCAGATCGCCATCGCTCAACTTCAAAGTCAGAATAAAACTCCGAGTGTAACTAAACTAGAAAACACTCGACGTGTTGAACCAGCGCTAGAGAGGTCGAACGGAAATGACTCGGGGAATGACCCCACTATTATGAGGATGCTCGAAGAGTTCACCAAGAGGATCGAGTTCGGGGAAAAAAAGATTGAGGACAATGATAAGAAGGTGGAGACTTATAACTCCCGTGTTGACCAGATACCGGGGGCACCTCCAGTTTTGAAAGGTTTAGATGCANCAATATTTTTAAAATTTTATTAACTCAATAAATAAAATTAAGTATGATTTTTCAAATTGGAGATAATAGTTATGTATGGGTTACAGGCTTGATTTTTGAGGCTCGGTACCACTTAATAATCATCAATTAATATAAGTCTCAATTTCAGTATTTTTACATTTTTATTAACTTAATAAATTAAATGAAGTATGATTTTTCAAATTGGAGATAATACTTGTGTATGAGTTCCAGGCTTGATTTTTGAGGCCCGGTACCACCGAATAATTCTTAATTAATATAAGTCTCAATTTTAATATTTTTAAAATTTTATTAACTTAATAAATTAAATTAAGTATGATTTTTCAAATTGAAGATAATTGTTATGTATGGGTTGATTTTTGAGGCCCGGTACCACTTAATAATCATTAATTAATATAAGTCTCAATTTCAGTATTTTTACAATTTTATTAATTTAATAAATTAAATTAAGTATTATTTTTCAAATTGGAGATAATAGTTGTGTATGGGTCCCAGGCTTGATTTTTGAGGTCCGGTACCACCGAATAATTCTTAATTAATATAATTCTCAATTTCAATATTTTTAAAATTTTATTAACTTAATAAATTAAATTAAGTATGATTTTTCAAATTGAAGATAATAGTTATGTATGGGTTCCGGACTTGATTTTTGACGCCCGGTACCACATAATAATCGTTAATTATTATAAGTGTCAATTTTAATATTTTTACAATTTTATTAATTTAATAAATTAAATTAAGTATGAGTTTTCAAATTGAAGATAATAGTTGTGTATGAGTTCTAGGCATTGATTTTTGACGTCCGGTACCACATAATAATCATTAATTATTATAAGTCTCAATTTCAGTATTTTTACAATTTTATTAACTTAATAAATTGAATTAAGTATGATTTTTCAAATTGGAGATAATAGTTGTGTATGGGTTCGAGACTTGATTTTTGAGGCCCGGTACCACCGAATAATTTTTAATTAATATAAGTCTCAATTTCAATATTTTTAAAATTTTATTAACTTAATAAATTGAATTAAGTATGATTTTTCAAATTGGAGATAATAGTTATGTATGGGTTCCAGACTTGATTTTTGAGGCCCGGTACCACTTAATAATCATTAATTAATATAAGTCTCAATTTCGGTATTTTTACAATTTTATTAACTTAATAATTTAAATTAAGTATGATTTTTCAAATTGGATATAATAGTTGTGTATGGGTTACATGCTTGATTTTTGAGGCCCGGTACCACCGAATAATTCTTAATTAATATAAGTCTCAATTTCAATATTTTTAAAATTTNCGGATAAAGATAGTAGTGATTATTTCTTTACTGATTCTCGTTACACACGTTATTTTTCACTTTTTCTTGTCAAGATTTTCTGATTCTCAGAATTGAACATGTCAAACTCTCAAAATACACCTTCATAACAGCGAAGGTCTTGGATTTCATGGAAAAAACAACAATGCAGGAGTCGGTGACCACCAATGAACCTTGGGGAAGTGCCAGATCTGGAACCGGTTGATGTTAGTTCGCACATTGCTTTAAATGCAGATTTAGGCACAGACCCTGGAGGGAGTGTACGCAGGGAAGCCCGATTTGGGGATTTAAGTAACACTAGGTATAGGAGATAGGGGAGTCTGCCTCCAAGTGATATTCGAGATGCTGCAAGCTCAGCAGATCGCCATCGCTCAACTTCAAAGTCAGAATAAAACTCCGAGTGTAACTAAACTAGAAAACACTCGACGTGTTGAACCAGCGCTAGAGAGGTCGAACGGAAATGACTCGGGGAATGACCCCACTATTATGAGGATGCTCGAAGAGTTCACCAAGAGGATCGAGTTCGGGGAAAAAAAGATTGAGGACAATGATAAGAAGGTGGAGACTTATAACTCCCGTGTTGACCAGATACCGGGGGCACCTCCAGTTTTGAAAGGTTTAGATGCAAAAAAGTTCATACAAAAACCATTACCTCAGAGCGCGGCTCTGATGCCCATACCTAAAAAGTTTTACATGCCCTATATACCCAAATATAATAGGACAACCGACCCTGACGAGCATATTACTTCATACAGTTGCGAGATCAAAGGAAATGACTTGAATGACGATGAGATCAAATCAGTCTTATTTAAAAAGTTTGGAGAAATATTGTCAAAAGGAGCTATGATTTGGTATCACAACTTACCTCCTAACTCTATTGACTCATTTGCTATGTTAGCAGACGCCTTCATGAAAGCGCACGCCGGGGCTATAAAGGTGGCCACGAGAAAATCGAACGTCTTCAAGACAAACAAAGGAACAACGAGATATTGAGGGAGTTCATGTCCAGGTTCTAGATGGAACGGAAGGAGTTACCACCGATCTCGGATGACTGGGCAGTACAAGCTTTTATGTAGGGTTTGAGTGAAAGGAGTTCGATTGCATCTCGACAATTAAAGCAGAACTTGGTCGAATATCCAGCTGTGATATGGTCAGATGTACATAACTATTATCAATCGAAGATTAGAGTCGAGAACGACCAGTTGGGAGCCCCCTCGAGTTTAGTTCATCCTAACAGATTGGCAGCCAGGCCCCCGAGGGATACAAACTGGGAATCAAGGCCAAACAAAGAACGGTATCAGCCATATATTGATCGGAGAAACAATGGTTCAGGCCGTAACACTCCTCGGAATGATCAGAGGAGTGATCGAGGAACGAGCTCACGGGGACTCATGAGTAAGAGCGGGTTCGATTAACACACCGATCATGTGGAGGCACTCGATTGTCAGAGTATAATTTCAGTGTAGACGCATCAGGGATTATGTCAGTTATTGGAAGAATCAAAGATACCAAGTGCCCTAGGCCTATACAAATCGATCCTCCTCAGAGGAACCCAAACCTGATGTGCAAGTATCATGGCACACATGGTCATAGAACAGAAGATTGCAGACAGCTAAGGGAAGAAGTGGCTCGGTTGTTTAATGAGGGTCATCTTCAAGAATTTCTAAGTGATCGAGCTAAGAACCACTTCAGAGAGAGAGATGCAAGAAAAATGAGCAGGAAGAACCACAACATGTAATCCACATGATCGTTGGCGGTGTCGACATCCCGCAAGGACCTGTGTTCAAACGCACCAAGGTATCGATCACCAGAGAAAAATAGACTCGGAGCTATGTGCCCGAGGACGTCTTATCATTTTGTAATGAGGAAGAACAAGGCATATCCTCACCATAAAATGACACCCTGGTAATTTCTACTCTTTTAAATAAGATTCAAGTTAAGTGTGTTTTAGTGGATCCAGGTAGCTCAGCAAACATAAACAAATCGAGGGTCGTGGAACAACTCGACCTATAAGATCAGATCATACCTGCGTCTCGGATCCTAAATGGCTTCAACATGGCAAGAGAAACAACAAAGGGGGAGATAATCCTACTAGTTAACATAGCCGGAACCATACAGGACACGAAGTTCCATGTCATCGAAGGCGACATGAGGTATAATGCACTCCTTGGGAGACCATGGATACATAACATGAGGGCAGTGCCTTCAACTCTTCACCAGATGATGAAGTTCTCAACAGAAGAAGGAGTGAAAACAATCTACAAAGAGAAACATGCTGCAAAGGAGATGTTTGCTATCGAGGAAGTGGTGTCAATACCAGAGCCTTCGACCTTGGAGAAATCGAGCACCAAAGGTAAGCAAGTAGCTAAATAGCAATCACCGCCCCAATCTCGACGGAATCGGAGAAACAGGTAATCGAAGATGAAGAAGAGGACTCCTTACTCCTCGAACCTTCGTTATTCCCGAAGAGTTCGATGCAACCAAATCAACTGTCGAGGAACTGGAGCAGGTCATACTGATCGAATACATGCCCGATAGAAAGGTATACCTGGGGACGGGATTAACCCCTGAACTCAAGGAAAAACTCATTCAATTTCTTTTTGATAATATGGATTTCTTTGCTTGATCCTATTTAGATATGACAGGGATCCCACCGAAAATCACCACACATCAGCTAAGCATCAACCCCAGGTTCAAACTGGTGAAGCAAAGAATGAGACCCCAGTCCGAGGTGAAACATGCGTTCATAAAGTACGTGGTAACCAAACTTCTTAAAATAGGGTCTATTCGGGAGGTAAAATATCCCGAATGGTTAGCCAATGTAGTTGTAGCTCCTAAAAAAAGGAAACAAACATAGAATGTATGTAGACTATAAGGACTTGAACAAAGCATGTCCAAAAGATTCTTTCCCACTGCCCTACATCGATTGTATGATCGATGCTACGACCGTCCACGAGATCCTAACTTTTCTCGATGCCTACTCCGGGTACAATCAGATTCAGATGAACCCGGAGGACCAGGAAAAGACTTCATTTATTACTAAGTTTGGAACTTATTATTACAACGTAATGCCCTTCGGGCTAAAAAATGCAGGAGCTGCATACCAACTCCTAGTTAACAAAATGTTCAAAGAACAAATAGGTAAAACAATGGAAGTTTATATTGATGATATGTTGGTTAAGTCCCTGCGTGCAGAGGACCATTTCGCTCATTTTCAGGAAACATTTGAAATCTTGAGGAAATACAACATGAAGCTTAACCCAGAGAAATGTGCCTTCAGAGTCGGCACGGGTAAGTTCCTCGGCTTCATGGTATCGAATCGGGGTATCAACATTAACCCCGATAAGATCAAGGCTATCGATGATATCACGATCGTGGATAGTGTGAAGGTCGTGCAAAGGCTAATAGGGCAAATAGCTGCTTTGGGTTGATTCATTTCGAGGTAGTCAGATCGAAGTCACAGTTTCTTTTCCTTGCTCAAAAAGAAAAAGGATTTCGCATGGACCCCAGAACGCCAACGAGCCTTGGAAGAATTAAAGCGATACTTATTGAGCTCGCCTTTGCTTCACACCTCGAAGGTAGATGAAAAGATTTACCTATATTTGACAGTGTCCGAGATAGCTATAAGTGGAGTACTAGTTCGAGAAGAGCAAGGTACACAATTCCCTGTTTATTATGTAAGGCGAACTCTAGGAGATGCTGAAACTAGATATCCTCACTTAGAAAAATTAGCACTTGCATTGATAAGCTCATCTAGAAATCTAAAACCATATTTTCAATGTTATTTCATATGTGTATTGACCACTTAACCCCTTCGAAATGTTTTGCATAAGCTCGAGTTTTCGGGCCGGCTGGCCAAATGGGCCGTCGAACTTAGCGGGTACGATATCGAATATTAACCCTGTACCGCCATCAAGTCTCAAATCTTAGCTGACTTCGTGGCTGATTTTATGCCGACCCTCGTAGTCGAAGTGGAGAAAGAACTCCTGCTAAGTTTGAGTACATCATTGGGGGTATGGACCCTTTTTACGGACGGTGCCTCGAATGTGAAAGGGTCCGGGCTTGGCATTATCTTGAAGCCACCCACGGGCGATATCATTAGACAATCTATCAAAACTTCTAGATTGACTAAAATGAGGCTGAGTATGAGTCCATAATTGCAGGTCTCAATCTAGCTAAGAGCTTGGGAGCAGAAGTCATCGAAGCCTAATGTGATTCTCTATTGTTGGTAAACCAAGTAAACAAAAGTTTCGAAGTCCGAGAGTATAGGATGCAACGATACTTGGATAAGCTATAGGTAACTTTGCACCGCTTCAAGGAATGGACTCTGGATTATGTGCCTTGAGAAAAAAATAACGAGGTCGATGCACTTGCTAATCTAGGATCCTTGGTTGAGGAGGATAACATCGTCCCCGGGACTATCGTCCGGTTATCGAGGTCTGTGGTTGAAGAGGGTCATGCCTAAATAAATTCAACAAGTTTGACGTGGGACTGGAGGAACAAGTATATCGACTATTTGAAAAATGGAAAACTCCCCTCGGACCACAAAGAATCAAGGGCCCTACGGACCAAGGCGCTAGGTAAGCATTAGATGAAGATGGAACATTGTACGGAAGAACGTTCGATGGGCCATTGGCAGTATGTTTAGGGCCGGGGGACACCGATTATGTTCTACGAGAAATCCACGAAGGTACTTGCAGGAACCACTCAGGCGTCGAGTCTCTGGTCCGCAAAATCATTAGGGCACGATATTACTAGGACAGCATGGAAAAAGATACTAAGGAATTTGTCAAAAAATGTGACAAATGTCAACGGTTTGCACCAATAATCCATCAGCCCGGAGAACAACTCCACTCGGTCCTATCCCCGCGGCCTTTCATGAAATGGGGAATAGACATAGTCGACCCTCTACCACCGGCCCCAGGTAAAGCTAAATTTATTTTGTTTATGAATGATTATTTTTCTAAATGGATGGAAGCACAGTCCTTCAAAAAGGTTAGAGAAAAATAAGTTATTGACTTCATCTGGACCACATCATATGCTAGTTCGGGATATCTACTGATATTGTATGTGACAATAGGAAACAATTCATCGGTAGCAAGGTAACGGAGTTCCTCGAAGCACACAAAATAAAGAGGATCTTATCAACACCATACCACCCAACTGGAAATGGACAGGCCGAGTCAACGAATAAAACTATCACTCAAAACTTGAAGAAAAGGTTGGACGATGCAAAAGGGAAATGGAGAGAAGTTCTACCCGAGGTCATTTGGGCATATCGAACAACATCGAAGTCTAGCACGGGGGCTACTCCGTTCTCTTTAGTGTATGGCTCCGAGGCCCTCATCCCTGTCGAGGTCGGGGAACCCAGTGTCAGGTTTCGACATGTATCAGAAGAGTCAAATCACGAGGCTATCAATACTAGCCTCGAGCTATTAGACGAAAAACGAGAAGCAACACTTGTTCGGATGGCCGCGTAGAAGCAGTGGATCAAAAGGTACTACAGTAGAAGGACTAATCTTCAACGTTTCAGAATCGAGGACTTAGTCCTACGAAAAGTCACCCTCAATGCTCGAGACCCGAATGAAGGGAAACTGCGCCCGAATTGGGAAGGACCGTACCGAGTCCTCGGAGTTGTTTGTAAAGGATCTTACAAACTCAGCACGATGGAAGGTGAACAACTGCCAAACAATTGGAACGTATCGTTACTCAAATGATACTACTGCTAACGTATGACTTTATCCTTTTGTCCATTTGAGTTTAAAGCTAACTTATTGCAGATTTTCCATAGAAGCTATCGAAGAAATCCTTTTTACACGAAGGCCTTAGGTTTTAAAGCATGTGTTGCACTCTTTTTCCCTTAGACTGGATTTTGTCCCAAATGGGTTTTACCGGAAAGGTTTTTAACGAGGCAACAACTATATGCTACCTAAGGAGAATTCAATAGTATCCAAGGCTTCTTTTCAATCAACCTCGAATACTGGGGGCATCACCCTCGGAGATCATATTTTCGAGGAAAATACTTCACGCCTAAGAGGGCATCGATAGGAAAACTTCGTGAAGGGCCAAACAGCCCGATGAACCGTTTCGTATAGAATAGTCGAGCCCCAATGGCAAAACATGTACGCATGTATCAATTATTTGAAGAAGCATTATGTTCATATCAAAAACACTTTGTGTCTAAAAGAAGTCTACTATTATACGAGCTCTACGCTTATAATCCTACGGGAAACGGCTCAAGAGCCAAAGCACGAATGCAACCCCGAGATACTCGGGGACTATCATCGATAATCAGCACATCCGAGTCATCGAAAACTCAAACTCATAAGACCTCAAAGAGGCATCCCCTCAAAATAAAGGTCAAGGCTAATATACTTGGGGACTAACTTTTTGAATAAGTTCGGAAGGTTATCGGAAAACAAGTCCAAGTGACATACTCGAAGGCTACGACCATATTAAAGACTATGGCCAAAATAATGTGGCTTGGAGACGTCCGACTTTCGCCATAAATTAAAGGCCTTCAAACACTTTGAAAAAAACTGGTTAAATCAAGCTACCTTCTGCAAAAGCAAAATATAAAGGGCTTCGATAAATTCAACCCTCAAATAATTTAAAGGCTTCGATTATATCACCCTTCGAAAATACCTCAACAGGTATTCGATTATGTTTACACAAACAGATTACAAATAAGGTTCCGATTCGTCAAACCTTCGTAAACCCAATGGGTACAAAAAACACATGCCAAGGCATAATTAAATTTTCACTAAGTCTTTCAGCCGAAAAAGATGAAAAAAGTATAGCCACTTTAGAGGTCGAATCGGCACAACTTAAAGAGCCTAAGGGCTGATATATAAGAGCCTAAGGGCAAACTTAAATAGCCTAAGGGCCTATATATAAAAGCCTAAGGTCCAACTTAAAAGAGCTTAAGAGCCAAAACATATAGAGTTTGAGACCTTGTTCTCACTCAACTCGGATTCAAGAGTTCCAATGTTCCAAGCTCACATCAAATCAATTTAAGCTTAACTCAAGGATTACCTAAGACCTTAAGAGGTATTATGTTGATCAATAAAAAACCTAAGGGTTTATTATGTGCTAAGTCCAGTACTGGACTGGTCATTAGAGTTATACAATAAAATTCTTCACAGGTGAAGACGAAACGGAATTCAACGAATTGGAGATAAAGCAAAAAGGTTCTGTATATTCACAAAAGATGATTTACAAAGTGTGTTTACAACGGCCACGAGGGGCCCTTACACAAAAACAAAAGAAATGAAAAAGAACCTAATCTATTTCAGGGCTACATCCCCGGAAGCAACATCCTTAGGAACATCACCTTCAGGAGATTTATCTCCGAGAACCTTCTCCTCCTCGAGGGATCCTTCTTCACCTCCCACGCCCTTGGAGCCACTCGTGACGTCTTCATCAGAAGAAGAAATGAGAAACCCGGCATCGGTTTCCATCTCCTTAGCTTGGGCTATCTCTTTAGTGAGGTCAAATCCTCGGGCGTGGATCTCTTCAAGAGTCTCCATCTAAGCTTAGCACTTAGCCAAATCATTACTCCGTTTTTCCCGGTCGGAGGCCTCCCTCAACTCAGCTTGAACTGTCGTGGCATCCTTCAAATATACAGCGATAGTCTTATCAGTCGTGGCCTTCATCTTCTCAACTTCGGCTTTGGCATGTACAGCTTCGGCCCAGGCTCTAGCAAGCTCTGCCTCTAACTCCTCAATTTTCTTGGCCTGAGCCAGACCTTTCACTTTAATACCTCGGAGTTGAGTTTCAGCCGAGGCCATGAGCTGTAATAGTTTCCTTATCGGCAACAAGCTGATCCATGTTCTTTTTCCATCGATGACAGTCAGCCTTAACTTGATCAACCTCGCCCCAGAGTTGCACAATTATTTTCAACTTCTACTGCAGCTAAGACATCGAAGTTCTAGCCTTCGAAGTAACGCCAAGAAGACCATACTCTGTTAAAATCATAATTACCTACTCATCCAGCTCGGTCTCATTTTCTTGAGCTTTGGCCAATTTAGCCCGAAGGTCCTTAAGCTCCTCCTCCTTTTCGCTACAAAGAAGCCTCAAGGCCTTCTCTTCAACTGAAACCTTCTTGAGCTCAGCCTCACGCTGGCTCAGCTCGGCTCTAAACTTGGCAATGGCCTATATGTGAAATGAAGATATCTCAGTCAAAAAAAAGGGGAGGGGGGAAGGAAGAAAAGAAAAAATTACAAAAATGAAAGTTAGTATTTACCCGAGAAAGGAGACGTCGAGCCTCTTTGAAGAGGGCGGATGCATCGTTAAGGTCAACAACATCGTCAACCCTGGTGAAACAATCTCGGAAAGGGTCCTCCTCGAGGACCTTATTCGGGTCGGGTGTTTACAGAGCCCGAGCATCCTTTATTGTCTCGTTGGAGTTGGACGGTAGAGAAAGTGAATGACTCATTTTCACGACCCCGAGCTCCTCACTCGTGGTGCTGTGATTAGCTTCGACCCTCTTAACACTTGTCCCCTCCGGCGTATTTGTTGAAGGAGGAGGTAATATCGATCTCGAGGGACTCGAGGGCTTTACCTAAATCTTTTTCCGGAGACGAGGCCTCAGGTTCGGAGGGCTTGACGGCCTCGACTGGTTTTCTAGTTTGGGGTACCAACGCTATTTCTTCACCTTGTTCTCTTCATCTTCTAGATATTGAATGGTGGGATCCAAATCGGAGTGTACAAGTTTTCTCCTCGGCTTCGAGTAGGGGTCCCCTCATCCTGTGAATCTTCGGGCTTTGAAGCCCTCTTTATTTTGATGTCCTTCCTCGATTTCGGGATCGAGGATGCAGTCTTTTCCCCAGGCGGGGCTGAACTCATTTTAGAGACATGCACAAGTAAATATGAATGACTTTATGCCACTAATAAATGAAAAATATTTGAAACTTAGGAAGAGAATTTACCGTGATGTTTGGCCTCCCACTTGCCCCTCGATAATTCACGCTATTTGCACTCACCATGGGTGGAGGTGACAGCTAACTTTCGGACCCAGTCCTCGAGGTCGGGGATTGCATGGGGCGTCCAAGCAGTGGCTGCAGAAAGGGCAAAGACATTATAGGATGCGAAAGCTAAATATGAATATATATTGGAAAGAAGAACTCGACTTACGATTAAGTTCCATTTCTCCGGGAACGGCATTTTATCCCTGGGGATGACATCCGAAGTCCCTACTCTGATGAATAGGCTCATCTAGCCTCGATCTTTTTAATCATCGTTTCTAGCAAAGAACGCTTTCTTTGTTTGACATTGCAGCTTGATAAGCCCTCGAAACAATTGGAGCCGATAGAGCCGTATAAGATGGTTAAGGGTGAATTCCAACCCTTCATCCTTTTCGAAAAAGTAGTGCAACATGACCATGATACACTAAAAGGATGGGTGAATCTGGCCGAGGGCGACCTCGTATATTTTGCAGAAGTCGATCACTATCATATCAAGGGGACCCAATGTGATGGGGTAAGTGTAAACACTTAAATACCCCTCCACGTGGGTAGTGATGCTTTCCTTGGGGCTCGGGATCTGAACCAAGACCTCGTCCCCCCAGCCGCAATCCCTCTTCATGGCTTTGAGGTACTTCTTCGATATCGAACAAATATATCGAGATACATGTTCGCATCGGCCTGGGATATCGGGGGGATTATCAATGTTGAAGTCCTTTTTTATCACACAAGGACCGGGGGTGATCTATTGAATAGTCGGCCAAACCACCAGTTTGGCCGGCCGGGAGGTAGAAAAAGATGATGCTTTCTCTTTTTTGGGAACGATTTTGGAAGTTTTAGCCATAACTCTAAGCTAAAGAAAACAGACAGTAGCAGAGCATGGTGCTTTACAAAAGCTTGGTATTTTCCGGCACTTGAAGGGGCGGTGGAAACAAATAATGAGAGGAAAAGATGAAGAAGAGAGGTGACCAGAGTACATGCTAATGAAGGAGTAAAGTTTTCAATTCAAAGAAGTATCCTCGTATTTATAGATGAGCGACGACGGTTCGTTATCGCTAGTGGCCGACCATTACTGCATGCATTTAATATTTTGGGGAAGTGAACCGACGGAACATTTCAATCACTTCGAGCGCTCACGTCATGGAAATGACATCATCATTAGAGACTCCGGAGAATCGAGGTTCAAATCGTTTCTTATCTCTTTGCTCTAAGAAACACGGGGACTATCTGTATACGGTTGAAATCAGGCACGCCTGATTTCTCAGGCTCGTGGGATCGCCTTAGGTCTGAGTTCAAGTAAGCTCGAGTTCGAGTTCGACATACTAGACCCGAAATCGAGGACGGAATGCAATGCCCGAAGATAGGAGTGCGAGGAATACCGAAGTCAAGTATGCTCGATTTCGAAATTGTACCGTTATAGATTTGTAACAAAATGAGCTAGATTCCTGCCACGTCCCCAAGATCATGGCGCAAATTCTAAAATAAGATTGTACGATTCCGTACTAGGCGGTTAGACAACTGTATTAAGAATATTCCTTACTATAAATAGAAATATACCTTATTTAGGGTTCCCCTATTATATAAAAGGGGCCCCAATCATTTGTAACATCATTTGATCATTGGCAAGAATACATTATCCTACTTTTCTCTCTTACTGTTCATCAGAATTGTCCTTTACATTTATTGTTCTTACTTTATTGCTCTTAGTTCATCTCGAGGTCACTAAACTCAAGGTCACCACTACTGAGGAACTTTGGTTTGACTCACTTATTTCTTTCATTTCTACTTCATATTTCTTGAATATTAATTGGTATTGAATTTAATCACATATCTTTAAAACCACAAATCAAATTTAATTGTTACTCGTATTTTCAAGGTAAACATTATCAAATTACGAATAAGGACATAAATAGATTTACTTAATAGTTAATATTATAAGTAAAGTACAGAGGAAGAAGGGTAATCGAAGAGAGAGAGAGAGTCTCGAAGGGTTTCTTCCAAATGCTCTCGACGCACGATAAGCCAAGGGAGGCTAACGTGTGCTGACGATGGCGAGAAGACGCAAACACACAACACATGTGTTCGCTACTGTAACACCGACGACCTCAGGGATGCAGTCATTCACTCCATTAACGTTTGAAAGCTTTCTACCCACTCGATTTCAACCAATTCGAGATGAAAATGAGCTAAGCGAGGAAGATTAATGTAACAGTAACCAATAGAACAATACAGAGGTAGTGAAGGAGAATGAAATTCAAAAATACAAGGACCAATTGCCGACAAGCCTGAGAAGATTACAATTCTCTGAAGCTGGATCTTCAGCATGATCATCTCTAGATCTAGGACAACCTGTAGCAGCAGCAGGGGCTGGGATGGAGAAGGATCTGCATGCAAAAGAGCTCAGACAACAGAATCATAACTCTCAGATGGGGATGAGACTGGAATATGTTCCACCAAGTCATTGAGATGGTAAGATAGTCATTCAAATTGTGGAAGAGGATGTAAGTGTGCTGAACGAACACTGGGCAACTGCTCTAATTGGGTATGTGCTTGGTGATGATCCGTATAAAAAATCTATGGAAAGCTATATAGAATCTGTGTGGGAATTTGTCACTAAACCCCAAATTCTATACCACAAGGATGGATACTATGTGTTTTGATTTGCAACAATTGAGGAAAGGGATCTTGTCATGCAAGCAGAGCCTTATTCGTATCACAATAAGCCATTTATTCTACAGAATTGGGAGAGGGATTTCCATTTTGACCCTAAGTGTATTACTATAATTCCTTTTGTGGATTCATTTCCCTAGTCTACCTACTGGGTACTGGACTGCTGATGCATTGAGCAAGGTGGCTAGAGTTGTACGATTACCGATGTACACTGACAAATTCACAACAGAGTTGAATAAAATTTCCTATGCTAGAGTACTAGTGAAATTTGACATTACTAAGCCATTGGTGGAGAATGTAGAGATAGAAACTCCTACAGGTACTAGGCAGCAGGAAATATTGTATAAGTGGAGACCAAAGTTTTGTAGTGAATGTGTACATTTTGGCCATGATAATTTTGAATGCTGGAGGACTAACCAACAGAATCATGAAGATGCTGAATTTAAAGTTCCTAAAAGAAGAAATAGGGACAGAAGGAAGAAGGTAGTTCAAGAATGGAAGCCAAAAGAACATCAACAACAAGGAGAGGTAATGGAAGAACAACCTCCAACAAAAGCAGAAATGGGCAATCAAGATAAAGCTGAAAAGGACTCTGATCAGAGTATACAGATGGCAAATAGAAATGGAGGAAGTAAAGGACTCTGATCAGAGTATACAGATGGCAAACATAAATGGAGGAAGTACTATACAGAACAATCCAATGATGTTGCAGGCCAAAACTATAGAAGCTAGCACCTCTAATAGATTTACAATTCTGGAAGAGTGTGGGCAAAGTTCTGCACAGGGAGATGCAGTGAAGTTTGATCCTATACAAAAACCACCATTATCATTATTACTTGGAACATAAGAGGGCTAAATAAGTCCTATAAGTAGAAAGATTTAAGAAACTTTCTACAAAAGAATAAAGTAGGCATTCTAGGATGTTTCGAGACTAGAGTTAAAGAAAATAAGGCAAAAAGTGTACTGCATAAGGTAGCTAAGGATTAGGGATATTGTTCCAACTATTCCAAGGTTGTAAATGGAAGAATATGGGTACTATGGAAGACCTCTTTGACTGTAAAGATAGTCCACATTCATGAGCAGGTCATCCAATGCTTAGTAGATGACCCAATGACTAGTGCTCAGATAATGTTGACAGTGGTCTATGCTAGGAACAAGGTGCAGGAAAGGGCAATACTATGGCGTGATCTGCAGTAGTTAGGGGGCAGATTCAAGTTCCTTGGCTCATTAGTGGAGACTTTAATAATGTCCTAACCACAGCTGATAGGCTAGGACAACCAGTGACTACTAGTGAGGTACATGAATTCAAACAATGTATTGACAACATGCAGCTAACCCCATTGAGAACAAAGGGATGTTTCTTTACATGATGTAACAAGCAGAATGCAAATGATAGAGGGTACAGTAAGATTGACTGAGCTTTTGGCAATTTCAACTGGACTAAGGACTATGGGCATGTGGAAGCAGATTTTTTAGAACTTGGAGTGTTTGATCATTCTCCTATCATAGTTCAAATATGGAAGAGGAAAACTATTTATCCCAAACCATTCAAACTATACATGGTAACAATGGAGCATAAGGACTTTAGACCTATAGTTGACAGAGTATGGCAACAACAGATTGATCAGGATCCTATGACTGTTATTTGGCAAAAGTTACATAAGCTAAAAGATGAGGCTAAAGGTATGAACAAGGAGATGGCAAATTATGAGCAAATGTTGACACAAATAAGGAAGAGACTGGAGTGTACCAAGCTAACTTGGTTCTTGATCCTTTCAACCAGGTGCTGATATAACATGAAAAATAGACTATGCATGAATTGGAGAAATGGAGCACTATAAAGGAAAGGATATTGAGGCAGAAGTCAAGAGTAACATGGATTGATTATGGTGATTCAAAAACTAAATACTTTTATGCACAATTGAAAATTAGAGCTAGCAATAATAATATCACTACTGTGTATAATGATATAGGAGCGAAGATCATTGATCTAAAAGCTATGGAAAAAGAGTTCACTAACTTTTTCACTAAGCTAATGGGGAAGGCCACTTGGGTAAAGCCATGTCCAAATAGCAGATTTATTAAAACAGGAGATTGTCTAACATTACAGCACCAACAAGAACTAATAAAGGAGATAACACATGAAGAGGTGGATGAAGTAGTGAAAGATATGCCAAACAACAAAGCTTTTGGAGTTGATGGCTATCCTATAGAATTCTTTACTAAGCATTGGACAACAATACGGAAAAACATCTATGAGGTTGTTTCATTCTTCTTTCATAGTGGTAAAATGAAGCCAACATAGAACTGTACAGCCATCACTCTGATACCTAAAGTCCCATCACCTACAACAATGAAAGATTATAGGCCTATTTCTGGTTGCACTACACTGTATAAAATTATTGCCAAGATTCTGACTAAAAGAATAAAAAGAGTAATTGAGGTGATTATTGGGAAGTCACGGTATGCTTTTATAGAAAGAAGGAGCATTATAGATAACATCCTATTTAGTCATGAATTATTCAAGGGCTATAACAGGAAGGGTCTAACTCCTAGGTCCGTTCTTAATGTTGATATAAGAAAGGCTTATGACTCATTGGATTGGCAATTTCTTAGATACATGCTCACTGATCTTAGATTTCCACAGAAATTCATCCATTGGGTAATGGAATATGTGTCAACAATGTCCTCCTCTTTAGTACTCAATGGTGGCCTTACCAAACCTTTTCAAGCCCAGAGAAGGATTAGGCAAGGGTATCCAATGTCACCCTATATTTTTGTTATTGCAATGGAGTACCTACAAAGAGAGATGAGCCAATTGTCTACCTTAAAGGAATTCAAATATCACTCAAGATGCAAAAAACTGGGAGTGACACATATTTGTTTTGCTGATGATTTGTTAATATTTTGCAGGGAAGACACAACTTCAGTACATTCCTTTAATAGGTTTTCTGCTGCATCTGGACTGCTGGCTAATGCAGACAAAAGCCTAATGTATATAGCTGGTGTTCCACAGCATATCAAGGAGCTATTACTTGATCTTACAGGCTCCACAGAGGGATCTATTCCCTTTAAGTACATGGGGGTGCCACTGTCTGCTAAGAAGTTGAATATACACCAATGTTTGCCACTGGTGGAAAGGATTACTGAAAGAGTAAACTTCTAGTTAGCTAGGATGCTATCCTATTCTGGAAGGATACAACTTATTAAATATGTGTTGTTTGGAATTCAAACATACTGGGCTCAAATTTTCCTATTGCCTAAGAAGATTATGAAGATGATAGAGACCATATGCAGAACATTTCTTTGGACTAGATCACATGTCATTTCAAGGAAAACATTGATAGCATAGGATAAGATCTGTCAACCAAAAGCTGTTAGGGGATTGAACATTATCAATATGAAGATATGGAACAAAGCTGTAATTTTGAAACACCTATGGGCTTTGATAATGAAGAAAGATGCTTTATGAATCAAATGGACACACACTTATTACATAAAGAAAAAAGACATTACAAAAATGGACACACCTAAGATAGCAGCATAGGTGGTCAGGAAAATCATAGAGGTAAAGAAAGACTTGATGCAGATGAACTCAGTGCAAGGCAGCCTCATACCAGCTCTGACAGACTTGGGTAAAATAATGCAGGTTCTAAATACAAAGAGCTTATGTCAAGCTACTGCCTCGGTTTCCTAAAGTTAGTTGGAAAAGCATTCATCTGCACACTCAGATTCATCCACGATTCAAATTTCATCTATGGTTGGCTATTCATCAAAGGATAGCAACTGTGGACAGGCTACTCAAGTTTGAAATCCAAGTACCCCTAGATTGTGTGTTCTGTGCAGGTACTATGGAAACATTTAATCATCTTTACTTTAGTTGTCCAAACACCAGTTTGTTATGGGACAAAATACTGAGATGGATGGGAGTTACAAGGAAAATCGGAAGCTGGCAAGATGAATTAGTATGGATCAGTAGCATATCCAAAAGGAAGAATGCTAAAGCAGATATCACTACAGCAATATTTGCGATGGTAGTGTATTGTATTTGGAGGGAAAGAAACTCCATCATATTTAACAAGGGTAGATACATGGAGGACGAGATATGCAAGGAGATTGCTATACACATGCACATACAGGGAGGGTCAAAGATCAAATGGCAACAAGCACTGCAAAGTTTAAACAATTATCCATAGGAGTAGCTTGTATTTGATGATTATGTACATATCTAGTTAATCCCTATAATAGTAATAGTGATTAGGAGATTGATGGTCAGCATTAATCAGGTTTTGTAAAGACAGTTTTTTTATGAAATAAAATGTTAGTTTTATCAATATATATATATATATATATATATATAAGTAAATAAATAATCTCCAAAATTTTTTTTACAGGCAATAATTAAATCTTTTCATTTAATTTAAGTAAAATATGAAAATAAAATTAAAAAATACTTAATTACTTTAATATAAGTTAAATATATTAAAATTCATTCAATAAATATAAAAGCATTCATCCCTAAAGTCATTTTATATTAAAAGGCTATCCTAAAAATAAGAAGAAATACTTATACATTAATCTCCTAAGTATTAGGTTTAACGGTTATTTTGGTATATATTATATTTTATTAAGGGCATTTTAGGTAAGAAGAAAAGTTAAAATTGCTTCTGCTTTTGGGAAGAAGCTACTTTTTTCTGCTTCTCAGAAACTGCTTCTACTTCTTCCCAAAAGCACTCTCCCCCCCCCCCCCCCCCC
>MU745829.1:40074-58640 GCA_026770625.1 Nicotiana glauca
ATCTAATTTCGAATTTTCTGTAATTGCAAATGACTGGTGAATCCACACCCTGTAACAAAATAATAATAGTTTTAACGACCATCTTCACCTTTCAAACAAAAAGGTCGAGGGGCAGGGTGCGGGTGGAGAAACTAAGCAGCCAAGCATTAATACCTGGTACTTGTAACTATTTCATAGTAATCATATGTCATTAAAAAGAATTGAGATAACACAATGCGAATGATTCTTTTTAGACACATCTTACTCATTGTTCAAGCATTAGCTTCCCATACACTCTATACAATATCTTTTTTGATCAGTAATCAAAACTTTTCATTAATCTCCCAATATGCATCCACTAAGAATGTATGATAGTGCTGTCCGCTGGGTGTTATTCATCAACTTTATACCATATCAAGCTCAGCAGTCAAGAGATAAGCTACTTTCAGTAACTAAATAATTCTACTAATCCTAAGATTACGTCGAGATGTCAAATATATAAAAACAACAACTATGCCTCAATCCCGAATTATTTGGGCTCTATACATCCAAAAAGCATATGAAAAAATGAAAACAAAAATGAATACAAAGTAATCAGCATATATCTCATAGAATTTACATCAGAAATTTCAATAAAGAGCTTACCTGATTAAGCATCCACTTGAGTCCAACTGCAGCTGTACATTCATTCTTGGAAGCGCTTGTGAAGAAGTCTAGGTTATAAAGTTTGTCCAGCGTATCCAAAATTGTTGACACGTTACTTTTCCGGACTTTAACAGAAAAAATCTCCCCATTAGAGCTTATATTCATATGACTGTTTAACAATGTCTCAAACCATCCACTACCAGATCTCTGAGTCGATAAAATTGCAAAATACCTTACAGGATTGCAAGCACATTCTGCTCTGAATATATAACAGACAGCAACTCAGTAATTTTATCCACAAAGAGAAACCCAAAACATTAGAAAAAAGGAATATTAAATGTCTCACCGGCTAAAAGTCTTTGGCTTGGGGAAGTGCACGTAAGATTTTTCTGTAGGTTCAATGTCAGTTGCCTCACATGGCTTTTCAACCACATGAACACTTAATAACCGTCCGCTGGAACGCACACCAATTTGTTTCAAGCCGATTGAACATATATAAACTCCACATACCATTGCGAAGATTAAGACCACCAGTCTCAACATCAGTGGAGATTTCTTTGGTGGCTTTATGATGAAGGAATCCTGAATAGAATCAGAAGATAAACTGCTAAGAACTTCACTTTTCTTATCATCGGTCTCAATATAAATTAAGTTGCTCAAACAAGCTATCAATCAAGTACAATTCAGTACCAAACTACAATTGAACTTCTTTATAACAGTCATCCTTTATAACAACACTTCACTATAACGACCAAGTTTTCCTTGGAAACAATTTTCATGTTATGTTATAATATATGTTCTCTTTAACAACACTTTGCTATAGCAACGAAAAAATGTTGGAACAATCGAGGCTGTTATAAAGAGGTTTGATTATAGTTGCACTAAGCTACATCAACCCTTGGTATATATCCCACCTAGACCCATCTCATTCCACGTTTTTTGTTGTTAAGAATCGCAACTTCTAGGACGAGCTCGTCATAAGAATATGACAAAAATCCAGATCAAAGAACATTTCAAAAGGGGTCATTCAATCAAAGTAAACACTACAATCTAAAGTATCTCAAGGCATTTCATAACCTAGGAAATCCATATCCATCCTACATTCTTTTAATGACAAAGTTAGATGATAATCCAATCTAACATTACTATTGTACATATTTAACAATGATACTAAAGAAAGAGACAAGGAATAAAAAGAGAAGCTTGAGCTTACTCCCACTAAATGCCAACACAACAATTAAAAGGCCTACACTTTAAGCAACTAGAAAACAAATTAGTGTGATGCAGAATAATCCCAGATTCTCATTGTACAAAGCTGAGCTTAAAACAAATTTTAAGCCTAAAGAAATAAAAAAAACAATAAAGAGAAAAGCTAAGTTTCCTCCTCTTAAATATAAATAACAACAAAAAGACCAAAACTTTAAGTAAATAATCAATCTCTAAGGTAAAGAAGAACCCAAATCAAAATTCAAAAAGGCAAAAGAATGAAACTTTACAACCAAAATCGAATAATCAAGAAAATAAAAAAACAAACCTTGGTGAAAAAACAGAAATCGTCAGCCATATTTGGGGTTAGCTCAGTTTCAAATATTCTTCCCCATATTCTTCTCAGCTTTATTCATCTCTATAGATTCCAAACACATGCATTACATATGTTAATATGTATGTATAAAATAATAGAAATATATATGAAGAACCAGAAAATTAGCCAAAGCTATGAGCTTTTTAGTTTCTCGTGAAGAACAATGTAATGTTTTTGGATTTATTGCTTAGATTTGTCTTCAGATTTGCAGCTTCTTTTGTTTTCTTTCTTTTTCCCTGTTTTCCTGCGTGCAATTTGCCATTGGAAAAAGAAGTGAAAGGAATGGGATGAGACTGTAAAAACGGTGTCGTTTTGGTTCTGTGTTGATTTTGTCAAGGGAATCAAATCATTCTTTTTTGAATATTTTTAATGATTTATAAAATATTGGTAGTACTAATAAATTGGCGTTTGCTTTAACGGCAGAGAGCGCGACTTACGAGGAATAGTCACTCCTTTCATCTTCTGACCTTAGCTTTTTAATATCCAAATCATTATTCTTTTGAATTGGAAGTGATGTCTACTTATTTAAATTCAAGAAAAGCCTCATTTATTATGAACTAATTATGCTATTTTAGTAGGAGATTTGGCATACTTAACATGGGAAAATTTTATTTTGTATCTCATACAACTGATACTAGTTGTATGTGTGAGCACATAATTTTTGTCTCACATAAATTACTCCCACAAAATCAAAAAAAAATGTTTGTTTTATGGTGTGCAATCTTTGTGAATTATTGTGATATTTTCTGGTAATTGCTTGCATTTGTGTGCGCATGTTTGTTGGTTAAATTAACAAAAAAATATTAGAACAAAAAAATTGCAATTATGTTTACAATTTAAAATCAATATTTTTTGAAATAATCAATAATTAATTATTTCACAAAAAGAATGAAAATCATAAAAATATGTATTTTGGCATTTTTAGTGTTTAAAGTTAAATTGTGTGATTTTTTCTTTTAAATTGGTATTTAATTATGTGTGCTAATTATTATTAAGCATCAATTAGTATTTTAAGTTAATTTAAGGTTTTATAATTTAAATTTAGGATTTATTTTAATTTGTTGGAAAAATAGGTAAATAAAAGCAAAGAAAAACGGAATTGGGCCAAAATTCATGAAGCTCAAGCCAAAACCAGCCCAAATTAACCCCCCACCCGGTCCAAATTGACTAAGCTCGTCGACCAATCCAAACGACATCGTTTTGTCATACCTGATCTGAACCGTCGATCTCATTAGATCGAACGGTTCAGTCTGTCTCCAGCATCAACGAAATGACGTCGTTTCAGTTTGTTTAATCTGAGCCGTTAACATCCACTTGATCCCACGGTCCAAAGACGCCTATCCTCACCCGATCCAGCCCCGACCCATTTTCCCGGTCCGACCCAGTCTCCCACTAAGACCAAATGACCCCCTTTCATATAAGTGAGTTGATCCAAGCCGTTGATCTCAGTTGATCCAATGGCTTGGATTCAATTTCCACCCCAGTATATATTGCCCAAACCACACCTAACCTCCCTTCAGACCCCTCCCCCCCCCCCCTTATCTCTCACAAACCCTTAGAGACCAGCCCCGTCTTCCGCCTCACACTGCCGCACTCCACCCACCGAAAATCACCTCACGGTGGTTTCGGTGGTTCAAAAGACCCTATCTTTACACCATAGATTCCCCTCCGCCACCCCATTCCAAATATCCAAACAGCTTCCCTCAAAATCCAGCCTAGTTTCTCGAATGTTCAAAAAACTTAACAGTCTATCCGCCGTGTCCGGCGGCACCACCTCCGATGGCCACCAAATTAACACCCTAGCCTCGCCTCCACCTCCTCATTCCAAATATCCAAGCACCTTCCCTCGAATCTGCCTAGAATCCGTCGAATATCATTTTGACCACATGAACCCTAGCGCCGCCATAAGATTCCCCGGTGGCAGCACCACCTCCAAACCATCCCAAATATACACCCCATAATCTCCCCACCTTCCTCTACCACAAACCCTAACATGTTTCCTTCAAACATGGCCAGGTCTGATCGAATTCCAAATTCAGAAGTTTGAGTCCTAAAAGCCAAGTCCAAAACCTGAGGCTCCGGGAATTTAAAGACCGATTTTATCACTGAAATAAGGTCCTTCACTTGTTCTTAACAAAGAACAAGTGATTGGCCTTATTTGGTAATTAAATCGAAGAGTCAGTCGCAAGGTCAAGTCTAGTCGGTGAGTTCTCTTATATCTTTGTACTCGTTCTTATGATTCTGTAGTTTTGATTCTTCCTCATTTCTTCTCTTCTTCTATGGTCAATCGAATTGATTTGAGTTTTCTTATTGCAACTGTTTCTTGTTATGTTTGATTTGTGTCAATAGCATGTTTAGTTTCTGATTTCATTCTTTTGTTTAGCCACCTAGTTTAATTTAATTAGGTTATTTTGGTGTAATAGCTTAGTTATATTCCCGTCGAATACTTAAGATTAATTAGTTCATCCACTTTCTTTTGTTGTTTTGATTACATTTTAAGGGTTCAGGGTTTTTTCTGTGGAAAATTTTGGTCAGTCCTCAAATTTGTAAATATATAGAATTTTAAGGGTTAGTCCAGGGAATTAATTGAGGATTACATACTTGTGAGGGTTTGGATTAGGTCAATTTAGCCCAGGTCTTGGGTTGGGTTCACTGAAGTAATTCATAGGGGATTTCAGGAGCAATTCAGGGGTAGCTTGGGCATAAGGGGTTGCTGAGTAATTTAAAGGCTGCTAAGAACTGAATTGAGACCCTCCTAAGTGGAGTTGAAAAGATTAGAAAAATAAATAATAGTGGGTGGGACACTTGCTGATTTTAGAGACTGAAATAGGTATTAATGATTAAAATAAAAAGTACTAGGGTAATGGGAGTAATTAAAGAATTGAAAAGGTAAGTTGCTAGTGGATTGGGCACTAATTGAATGCCTATGTAGAGGCTGGAAATCAGATATAAAAGGGGAGAACATTCTGATATTCTAAAAAAAAAAGAGACTGGAAATAGAGAGGAAGAGAGCTAAAAGAGATTGAAAAAAAAAACAGTTGGTAACACTCTGAAAATTAAGAGGGGAAGGGCCAGAGAACATATTGAAAAACACTCTGATTATGAGAGATTAAGAACAATAGAGATAGAAAAAGAGCTTAAGAGAATTAAGAGAGAAAAACTTCAGAAAATACCAATGACTAAGAATATTTTAAGGAGAATCACTGTTTCATTAATAATTTCTGTGATTTCGTAAGTTTCAATTCCTAGAGTGATCTTTGACTTAAGTGGAGCTGAAAGGGTTTGAGTTTGGAGGTTTTAAAAGGCTGAGCTTGGAGTTTTGGTTGTTTGTTTCTGATTGTTGCATACGATTTTTGGTTCAAAGTCGATTCTGGGAACTATTTCTGCTGCTGGTTACTGTTGAAGTTGTTTACTGCTGATCTTACCCCCTTTTACTTTCGTTTCCAGGTATTCCTTAGTCCAGAAATACTGATTGAATGCTGGTTATGTGAATCAAGTGGAATCCGGTGAAATATATGCTATATTTGCCATAGTTTCTCCTTATTTTTACTGTTTAAATATCATGTAATAGATTGGTAATGGTAGATGTCAAGCAAGCTGGTACTGTTATTATAAAATTGGGTTTGTGTTTTAGTTAATTGTTTGGTTTCAACATCAAGTAATATGTTTAGAAGGTGTATGAGCAGGTTTGTGGATTGTTGGTATGGCAAATAAACTGTAGGTCTCAACTACTCAGTTTATTCATGTTCTGTGTCATAGATTTTTGCCCTAGTTCCTGTCAAAAATCAGTAAGGTTTTAGTTCTAATGTTTATCTGAATCCATTGAAATGATAGGTGTTGGCTTATACGTATATTGAGGTTGTTTATAAGCATGTTTGCCCATAAGCCTAAGGTTTGAGATCATGTCTGTCCATTAGACCCCTTTACAAGTCTCCATTTATCATATACATGGATTAAGCCAAATTCGTATGACTATTCTTGTGAAGTTATTTAAAAGACTGTTGTCCATAGTTCCAGTATGTTTACTCATGAGCCATAATGAATTACTGATGATTTGTGGTTGGTTAAATTCCGCTATCATTTAGGTCGATTGTTGAGTGTGTTTCCTTTTGTTTGAGACAACAATTTTGAAGTATGTTTAAAGTGAGAATGAGCTATTTTTGTTAATAAAAATAGAATTGGACCTGATTATAATAACTTCAAATGTAGGTTTAATTATACGAGATTGTGTTTCTAAATCTGGTAGTTGTATGGCTAAGTTCTGTTATCATAAACTTGAAATGCTACACAACAAAGTTCATGACAAGAGGTGATGTTGATAATTTAATTAGTATAGCTGACCCAGTTTGCATTAGGTTTAATTATTATTGTAGAGTTTAAATTATGGTTTTGTTTATTTCCTATAATATTAACTTACTGTACAAGTCAAATTGGATTGTTAATTAAATAGTGGGGTTTGGGCTTTTCGAGTTAAGTAGCAGGCTTGAGCTAAGGATTTCTTCAATAATGGAGATCGTCCTTGTTCGAGTTTGGACTTGAGCTCGGGGTCCGAATTTCCTAGAATACCTCGTGTCAGTTAATAGTTAAATAGTAGTTCATCTTTAGGACGCCCTTTTAAAATAAATTGAGGTGCGCCGCGCCAAACAAAACTGAAAAAATTTTGTGGCCCTTTTTAATCACGTCTTTAAAATGTTTAGAATTCGAGGTGTGCCATTTAGCTAATTTCATGGCCCTCACAAAGTTAACAACGCGTTAGTCACTTTAGGCGCGTTCTTTAATAATTTTACCTTCCTAAATTCGGGTGCGCATTTCATGCGACCCAAATCCAAATCTTAATAACATTAAATAAAATGTGTTTCGGATTGCGGGTGCATTTCATGTGACGCGGTCCAAAGATATGTTTTAGATGACGTTGAAATATTCTTTAAAATAATTAAAAGCGATTAAAAGGAATAAAATGCACAATAGGCTAAACATGTATTAAAATCAGATAATAGGCCAATTATGATAGTTTAAGCGATCGTGCTAGAACCACGGAATTCAGGAGTGCCTTACACCTTCCCTCGGGTTAACAAAATTCCTTATTCAGAATTTCTAGTTCGCATACTTCAAAAGGAAAGTCGAAATTTTCCTCGATTTGGGATTTAAAATAAACCGGTGACTTGGGACACCAATTAAAATATTCCAAGTGGCGTCTCTGAATAAAAATTAAATAAATAATCTCATTTCGAATAATGTCACATAAATTGAAAAAACTCCCTTACACACTTACCCTTCGGGGTAAGTGTATAAAAAAGGAGGTGTGACAGCTCTGGCGACTCTGCTGGGGACTACGAACCCAGAATTCCGATTCAGGGTTCAAGAATCCTAGCTTAGTATAATTGTTATATTTGGCTTTATATGATTTTCCTACATGTTCCATGCTATACGTGCTAAATATTTTACCGCTTTGATATTTGTTGAACTGTATATAAACTGTTACGAATCCCTTCCTCTCTTTGAATCTTCTACATCATGGAGAAGGGTGCACTTCATGTAGCTTCTCTTCTGTTTAGAGTCTTTTCCCATTTAGAACGAGGTTCGGATAAGTTGCTAAGCCGGCAGAGCTTCTGATCTCCGGTATGCTGCCCCCCCTGGCCCGAGTTGTCCGCTCGGGTAAGCCAAGTCTAGAACAATAAACCCAGGGCTTAAACCTAGCATAACAAAGCCTCATGCCGGATCCCTAGTAGGAACGTTTGTTTGCATCATGTGCATTTGACTTAGGGGACTCAACACAGGGGCTAGGTCCGTCTAGGACATGTGACCTAAAATGAAAGACCATCCTAATACATCTTACGTGCTACTTGCGCATTTATTTGCTCGGCTTTGCATGTTGACCGGCTTGTATATAATGAGATAAAATTGAGAAAAATAGAAGTGTTAGGAATAAGTGAGGGTAACCACTTGTTTGAAAAATCAATGCCCAAATAGTACCGAAATGCTGCAGGATTTTTTTTTAAAAAGGAAAATATTTGAAAAAAGAAAAGATTATTGTTTAAAAGTATATTTGATTTTGGCAAACTGCCCGAACTACGCTGGTTTGATTCTCACCGGATGTGGGATACGTAGGCAACCCTCGCCGGGTGCAACCTCCCTTTTGCAAAAATAACCACACACAAAAAAGTCAAAATTTTAATTTTCGTCATAAATAAGTCTGGTGATGCCATTCTTGTTAAAATAAGCCGAACGTCCCTATAAGGACGCCGGAAGGCTATTTTTGCAAGAACAGCCACCCTGAGTCATTTTTAAATGGCTTGCGGGCACAACCTTAAAATCTTCTTCCTCGAAGTGCTGAAAGGTCGTATCCACAAAACCAGGCCTTTGTTTTCCTTCAATTAATAATTTTTTTTTTTTGCAAATGGTCGCTTTTATCAAAACGAATCATTAAATCACCTTAATAAATGTGCAGGATGAGCACGACTGAAAATGAACCCTTCACGGCCCTTAAAGAGATCCCTTTGCAACTCCATATGTGGTGGAATAATTTAGGAGTGGGTAGCAGAAAAACGGTGATAAATGTTCTGGATGGCCTGATCGGTTTATTAAATGTCAAGCCAAGGTTGGATGTTATTGAGGCGTTAATACCTTTTCGGGACCCTACTCGCAACGTTTTCCGATTTTCTGACTTTGAGCTTACACCTACTTTGGAGGAAATTGCGGGTTACGCGGGCCTTAACGCAAATTTCAGAACTCGGTATCCTTTGGCACCAAGGCCGGTAACTCTGCACAGGTTCCTAGACTCACTGAGTATCTGTCGGAATATTCAGGAAGGGAAGTTATCAGAGGGATATTGCACATTTCAGTTTTTGTATCAGCGATATGGTAACCCCCGGGGTTTTGAAGAGACCAACCTTGGTTTGACTCACGCTGGAAACAAAGACAAATGGGAGGCCAGGCGGGGTCTAGCTTTTATGGTAGCTTTCATGGGAGTTGTGGTTTGCCCTCGGAAAGACGGTCACATAGAGATCGGCTTTGCTGGGATGTTAGATGTTGCAACCAAGAGAGCCAACAACACGGTGGTTCCTTTGATCGTAGCTGAAATTTATCGAGCCTTAACTATAGGCCGAGAAGGAGGAAAGTTCTTTCAAGGTTGTAATTTGTTGCTGCAATTGTGGATGCAAGAGCATCTTTGCCATCAGATTGGGTACATGAACTATGGGTTGACCGAGTTAAGCTGTATTGAAGAATTTGGGACTCGGGTAACAGGCATTGAGTTCCTGGAAGGTACGGAGGCTTGGCTATCACATTTGAGATCGTTGACTGCTGATAAAATCGAATGGACCCTCGGTTGGCTTCCTACTGCAGAAGCAATATACACTTCAGCCAAAGTTCCTTACATCCTCTTGATGGGAGTTCGGAGCATCCAACCTTATGCTCCGTACAGGGTTTTGCGTCAATTGGGAAGGTTTCAAACTGTTCACAATGACGAGGATTTGAGCAAGCAAGTTATTGAACTAGGCCCAAAAGTTGTCTTCCCAGAAGGAAAAATTTGTGAAATCTGGAATGAGTGTAGGTTCCTCGAACCTAAAACCATAGTGCGAGATCGAGCCAGGGGCGAGGCAGACCCGAAATATACGATATGGTTTGGCAAGAGATTCCAAATCCTTGAGAGGCATGTCAAGAGACCACACGTCCAACAATTTACAGATGGGGCCCAGATACAGTGGGGTTGGTTAGAAAAGGAAAGGGAATACGGGGCCCACATATGAGCATTGGAAAAACAGGTTCAGGATCTCTGGTTTGAAAACAGTTTGCAAGCCGCAGCCGACAAGGGGGATAAAAAGAAATTGACTCAAGAAAATGAAGCCCTTAAGGCTCAAATCCGACAGATGAGAATAGATGCCAACAACCAACAGAGAAGTCGGTCTGATGAAAGATTGATAAGTGGGTTGAATAAGAAAATCATTGAGTGTCAGGAAGATCTGGAGAAGTCCGAGGGTACCATAGCCAACCTCCGGGCACAATGGGCAAAGAAAAGGGAAGAGCGCACACAGTTCATACAGCAGATGAAAAGAGATTATGAAAAGACCATTGCCAATTTGAGAAGGAAAATGACCACCCTCGAAAATGAGGCAGCTAAGCAAGCCAAGGATTTTAAAGCCGACAGAAAACACTGCTATGATTTGATGGCCCAGATGGAGGAAGAGATGCAGCAGTTACAGAGTCAACATCTTCATGACTCTCAAGTTTTGAAGGCTAGAAGTGATCAGATAGGGCGTCTGCTCCTAGAAAAAGGCCGAACCAGAGATAGGATTTTGACTATTGCTCACGCCATCGCTAAGAAATATCACGTGTGTGAAAACATGACACGCGCCACCTTCTTTTCGGCGGTAACGATATTTGTCAAGAAGATAATTAATGAATTGGAGCAACTGCAAAGGGGTCTTGCACCTAAGCCCGCGGCAAGGCCGAACGATGCCCCGCGGGCCCCAGTACTTGAAGCCTTAATGTATTCGTAGTTTGAGTCTGTATTTCCTTTTTTTTCCTTTAGAGTCTGTCGTCTGTTGGAGTCTGTATTTCCCTTTTCGCATTAATGTTTGTATGTGGTCCCCGAGTCTGTATTTCATTTTATTTTGAGTCTGTTGCTTTCCTTTCCAAGAAAATGCCTAGTTTTGTAATATAATGTTTTATTAATAAAAAGTGAAAATTCCCAAAAATTGTTTCTTTATTTTCGCACCTATTTTTTCGAACTACGCTTGGTCTGAGTCATGTGGGGTTATGATACATAGGCAATCTCCATAGGATTCGACCGTAACCCTAAATAAGAGAAAAGTGCAAAAACAAATGGAGAGTGAAAATGAGAAAAATAAGAGAAAAGGGCAAAAATAAAGAAAAGCAGGGAAAAGAGAGAAAATGGGAAAGAATAAGAAAAAGCCGGGATGACGCATGCAACCGTTGCAAAACATGTAGAAACCCATTTAATTGTATATGTGCATCATACCCCAATGTGAGACTACCTATCTGTTATTTGTCTCAAACTAACCGTTTGCTTGCTGCTATATCCCAGGTTCTATAGAAAAGTGGTTGGTTTTGTGGTAATCTGGCCTCACATTCATACTTCACGAGGTCAAAAGGAAGTGTTCATCCATCCTTCACGAGGTCAAAAGGAAGTGTTCATCCATACTTTACGAGGTCAAAAGGAAGTGTTGAAATGTCTTCAGAAATTCCTCTGCCAACAATTCCTATTTCGGAGGATAGTTCGATCTTGGCCATCCCAACTTCTGAGTCAGCAACTGCTGAAGAAAATAGAATTCTGCGTCTCCGCATGATGGAAATGTGGGATGCCTGGGGCAATGGAAAAGAGCCACCAAGTGTGATCCCTAGATTCCTTGAGCTTTTTCCTAGGGCAAGTGGGACTTCCAACATCCCTATAAGTTATCCAAATACCCCGTTGGGATATCCTACCATTTCAGCCCACTTCGCAGGAACACCTTCTGAGTCTTACCCCCAGGTGCCGGCTTCAGGTGCGGCTTCAAACATATTCACCGCACCACCTTGTTCAGCTACGGCACAACCTGCTTTACCCATGCCTAACTTCGATTCATCTTCCTTCACGTTTCAAGCACCATCTTTCCCATTGGAACCTACCCAGTTTACTACCAATGCTTACCCTCAGCCGCCTCGATACGAGTTTACCACAAGGCAAGAAAAAGCCTCAAAAACACCTGAACAAGAGGAAATTACTAGAAAGATGAGAAGCATGGAGCAAAGTCTGAAAAATATACAGGGACAAAGTGGACAAAATAGTGTATCTTACACTGACCTGTGCATGTTCCCGCACGTGCATCTACCCTTGGGTTTCAAAACCCCAAAGTTTGAAAAATATGATGGGCATGGGGATCCCATTGCCCACCTCAAAAGGTACTGCAACCAGTTGCGGAGAGCAAGCGGAAAAGAAGAGCTTCTTATGGCATACTTTGGAGAGAGTTTGGTCGGCATTGCTTCTGAATGGTATATGGATTAGGATATATCTCGTTGGCATATCTGGGATGACCTGGCTCGAGACTTTGTCAGGAAGTTTCAATATAACATTGATATTTCCCCTGACAGGAATTCATTGTCAAATCTAAAAAAGAAGTCCTCGGAGAGCTTCCGAGAGTATGCTGTCAAATGGCGCGAACAAGCGGCCAGAGTCAAGCCTCCAATGGACGAAACAGAGATGGTCAGCGTCTTTCTTCAAGCCCAAGAGGCCGATTATTATCAAAACATGATGTTTGCAATGGGAAAGTCGTTTGCCGAAGCCATCAAAATTGGTGAAATAGTTGAAAATGGGTTGAAAACAGGGCGAATCTTGAGTCAGTCTGCTATAAGGGCTACCTCCCAAGCAATCCAAGGCGGGTCCAGAGGAGTAGCAAGCCAAAAGAAGAAGGAAGAAGCAACAATGGCAACTTCAAGTGTAAGAAAACCCCATCCAGCCAGATTTCATTTCTCTGAAGGAACCCCACAACACTACTATCCCCATCAAGATGCGACCTATGTTATTGGTCCTCAGCCATACGCAGTGATGAATGCTCAACCATATGTTAGGCCACAACAACAATCTAACCAGAATAGAGCTCCATTTCCCAGAAATCAGCCTCTTCACCCAAACCACTATAACCCCTATCCTCCATAAAATAACTTCCATCCTCGTGAACCACCTAGGAGGCCAAATTTTACACCAATCGGTGAACCCTATTCCATTCTGTTTCTAAAGCTTGTTCAAATGGGTCTACTGCAGCCCATGCCTCAAAACAGGCAAAACCCAGAATAACCCTCCTATCATCGGGGTGTCCGATGCGCTTATCACTCAGGAGCTGAGGGGCAAGATACAGAAAACTGTTGGACTTTGAAAAGAGTCGTGGAAGACTTGATAGAACAAGGAAAGATAGTGTTAAGGGATGAGGATGTCCCCAACATAACAAATAACCCATTGCTAGCCCACAACAATGGGCCAGTAATTGGAATGATTTGTGAAGATAGGGAGTTTGATCCAGCTTTGAAAGCTATAATTGCTATCGTTGATGCAGAAAGAAGCCTAAGGCAGCCCTAAAGCAAGAGAAAGGGGAAAAGATGAATAAAATCGTCAAGACTGAGCTTGAGAAGAAAGTTGAAACCAAAGCAGAGACGGTGCCTCCTAAAAATGGAATCCTCTATGTTCCGCAAGGTCGTCAAGAAAAACAACTGGTTGTGAGCGCTCCAAAGAAATTTGAATTGAAAAAGGGAACACCAATGTATGTACCAAAAGGAGCTTATGTGGTCCGAGGGACAATTAAACCGCTTCGGCTGAATGAGCCAGTGGTTATTGGACGCGTGCCACAGAAGCCAATGACAGACCCATCTACGGCGCCATGGAACTATCAACAGACAGTGGTTACATACGAGGGTAAAGAAATCATGAGAGAACTTCCAGGAAATACCTTTGCTGAGAAATATTCAAATGTACATGAGGTAAACAATGCCATGCGAAAGCGCTTTCCATCCAAGAAGCCTGTGAGTGCTGAGGAAGCAGAGGCTTCTTCCAGAAAATGGAGATGCCTGATTATAAAGTGGTTGATCAGTTACGAAAGTGTCCTGAATAGATGTCCATGTTGTCTTTGTTAATGAAGTCTTCCAAACATCAGAAAATCTTAATGAAAATTCTGAATGAGGCATACGTGCCAGCAGAAACCTCGGTCGAATAGCTCGAAAGAATGGCAGAAAGGTTCTTCACCGTCAACCAAATCTCCTTTAGTAAAAATGACTTGCCCCCAAAAGGGGCTGCTCACAACAAAGCTTTGCACTTAACTGTCAAATGTGAGGGATACTATATGAAGAGGGCCATGGTAGATGGAGGTTCTGGGGTAGACATTTGCCCACTCTCGACACTACAGCGCATGGAAATTAGGACTGAAAGGATTAGTCACAACAATGTTTGCGTATGAGCTTTTGATGGTATCAAAAGAGAGACGATTGGAGAAATTGACCTAATTTTGACCATTGGCCTGGTGAATTTTGAGGTGACCTTCCAAGTGCTAGATATGGACACATCTTATAATTTTCTCTTAGGAAGGCCTTGGATCCACGCGGCAGGAACTATACCTTCTACTCTCCATCAAATGGTGAAGTTTGAACATGAGGATCAGGAGATCGTAGTCCATGGAGAGGATGAACAATCAATCTATCGGGACCCATCCGTCCCATGTCTTGAAGTGAGGGAAGGCAGTGAACACATAGTTTACCAAGATTTCAAAATTGTGGTGGCAACCCAGCGCGAAGAAGGAAAACCTTGCCCCCAACCCTTCCTATCCAATGCCTCGATTATGGTTGCTAAAGAAATGATCAGACATGGTTTCAAACCAGGGAAGGGTCTTGGAAAATCTCTGCAAGGAATATCTGAACCAGTAACCCTGCCTACAACTGAGAAGTTCTTCGGGATAGGTTTCCTACATACCCCAGATAATGTAAAGTGGGCAAAAAAGTGAAAGAATGAGGGATGGGTTTTACCTCAACCACTGCCACATTTGTATGAAACTATTGTCAAGCCAAGGTATAATGAAGAAGAAGATGATGAGGCCCTTACGGCCGAAGAAATTGAGGAAATATGTGGGGCAATGAGAAAAATGCTCTATGAAACCCACATGGTTCAACCAGGAGAGGGCACTAGCATCGCTGAGGTGCTGTATATGGGACCATGCATCAAGCTGCAAAATTGGAAGGCTACGCCATTTTCGATCAAGCGGGAGTCCTGGTAGAACTGTCCTGCTACTTTTTCTGCATCTCGAGTTATTCCAGGGTGTAACTCGGATGTTTTCTTTAGTTTCCTGTCTTTAAATTTCCAAATGTAAACCCTGTTATCTTCAAATTCCAAGAAATGAAATCAATATTTCATCGTTCATTTTTCTTTATTCTTTCTGATTTTGCTATTTTTCTCTTTCAGTTCTAATAATGCGTCTTTAAATAACATGACATGCTTGCGGACTTCATGCTCAGATCCAAACACGCTGTCTAATTGTGAAATAATAAACCAAGAACTTGAATATGATGAATAAGAGGATTTTAGGGAAATAAATCAAGAATTGGAACAATTTAAGAATAAACCTAAGCGAAACTTGAATGATACTGAGCCATTTAACTTCGGAACTTCTGAAGAAATCCGAGAAACCAAGATAAGCATTCATACAGACGAGAAAACCCGAGATGCAATAATCCAACTCCTATTTGAGTTCAAAGATGTGTTTGCTTAGTCATACGACAACATGCCGGGGCTAAGTGTTGATCTGGTGGTTCATAAGTTGCCAACTTACCCCAATTGCCCTCCGGTCTAGCAAAAGCAAAGAAAGTTTAAAACTGACATCAGTGATAAGATCAAGGAAGAAATCACGAAACAGTTGAAAACATGGGTAATCCAAGTGGTCCAGTACACTACATGGCTGGCTAATGTAGTTCCAGTTCCAAAGAAAGACGGGAAGACCCGGGTGTGTGTAGATTACAGAGATTTGAACAAGGCAAGTCCCAAAGACAATTTCCCTTTGCCCAACATCCATATCCCTGTTGATAATTGTGCCAAACATGAGATACAATCCTTCGTGGATTGTTACGTCGGATATCACCAAGTATTGATGGACGAAGAAGACGCCGGAAAGATAGCCTTTACCACACCCTGGGGTACATATTGCTATAGAGTCATGCCGTTCGGTTTGAAGAATTATGGGGCAACCTACATGAGGGCCATGATCGCCATTTTCCACAATATGATGCATCAGGAGATAGATGTATATGTGGACGACGTGATCATCAAGTCCAGAACCCAGGATGACCATGTTCGAGATTTGAGGAAATTCTTTGAGCGTTTGCGCAAGTATGATCTGAAGCTGAACCCTGCCAAATGTGCATTTGGAGTCCCGTCTGGTAAACTTTTGGGCTTTATAGTCAGCAGGAGAGGTATCGAGTTAGACCCAACAAAGATAAAGTCTATCCGGGATTTACCTCCTCCGAGAACCAAGAAAGATGTGCTGATCTTGTTGGGTAGATTAAACTATATCAGCCGATTTATTGCTCAGCTGACATCCACATGTGAGCCCATATTCAAATTATTGAAGAAAGATGCAGCAGTCAAGTGGACGGATGAATGTCAAGAAGCCTTTGATAAGATTAAAGAATATCTGTCAAATCCACCAGTCTTGGTCCCACCAGAGCCTGGGAGGCCTTTTTTCTTGTATCTGACGGTCTTCGAAAATTCTTTCGGCTATGTCCTCGGGCAACACGATGTAACCGGAAAGAAAGAGCAGACGATCTATTATTTGAGCAAGAAGTTTACCAGCTATGAAGCTAAGTATACTCTATTGGAAAGAACCTGTTGTGCTTTGACTTGGGTCGCTCAGAAATTGAGACACTACTTGCAAGCCTACACCACCCACCTTATAACTAGGTTGGATCCTTTGAAATACATATTTCAGAAACCGATGCCCACAGGGAGATTAGCAAAATGGCAGATTCTGCTCACTGAATTTGACATAGTCTATGTCACTCGCACGACAATGAAAGCCCAGGCGTTGGCAGATCATTTGGATGAAAACTCGGTATATGATGAATACCAACCATTGAGAACTTACTTCCCAGATGAAGAGGTAAATTCAATAGAAGCCATCTCTGGAGACACACATGCTTGGAAGATGTTCTTTTATGGGGCGGTAAACGTAAAAGGTGTAGGAATTGGGGCAATCTTGATCTCACCCACTGGTCAGCACTATCCGGCCACAGCCAGGCTTCGGTTTTTCTGCACAAACAACACTGCTGAGTATGAAGCCTGCATCATGGGTATTCATATGGCAATTGACCAAGATGCTGAAGAGTTATTGATTACGGGAGACTCAGATCTAATTATTTGGCAAGCCCAAGGAGAATGGGAAACCCGAGATGTTAAGCTTATTCCCTATCGGCAACATGTGAAAGATCTTAGCAAGCGATTCAAATCGATAGAGTTCAGGTACATCCCTCGATGTCACAATGAACTGGCTGATGCACTCGCCACTCTGGCCGCGATGTTGCCCTACCCAGGTAATGCTCACATTGATACCTTGGAAATCCAAATCAGGGAAAGGCATGGCTACTGTCATACGATTGAGGCGGAACCAAACACCCAGCCATGGTACCATGATATCAAAAGGTTTCTGAAAATGCAAGAATATCCCGAGCAAGCTAGTGGGGACCAAAAGAGAACCACTAGACGACATGCAAGTGGTTTTTTCTTAAGTGGTGATGTCTTGTACAAGAGGACCCCAGATCTCAATTTGTTAGGATATGTTGACACCGAAGAGGCCGGAAAGATCATGCATGAAGTACACGCAGGAGTGTGTGGACCTCACATGAATGGGTATGTTTTGGCAAAGAAAATCCTTCGAGCAGGATATTACTGGATAACCATGGAAAAGGACTGCTTCAGCTTTGTCCGGAAGTGCCATCAGTGTCAGGTACACGTGTTGATACCCAATTTTTCTCTATGTATTTTTATACTCAAAATACTTTCAAAATAGCATGTATATGCATATATAAGTATCCCCAAGAGTTTTAGTATTTTTCCTAATTTTTTTGAAGATTTTTTTTAGAATCAAGTTATCTATATATTATTAAAAGGAGAGGAAAAAACCCCCTCCTTAAGCCAAGTGGCAACCTAAAAAAATGCCACATGGCATAGTTAGTTATTTAGTTTATAATTAATTATTGGTTATTATTTTTAAATTTAAATATATATATAAATTAAAAATAATAAAATAAAATAAAAAACTACTATATATATATATATATATATATATATATATATTAATTGGTTACTTTATTTGGATTAATAAATATAGATATCTTATAATTAAATATAAAAAAACGAAAAATAAATATATATAAAAATAACTACCCATTCAAATTGGGTGAGAGTAGTTTCAAGTTGGATTTTTAAAATTATTTTAAAATAAAAGCAAAAAAAAATAGCTATAAAAAATGAAAAAAGAGAAAACCCATTCAAATCGGAAAGTAGTTTCAATTGGAGTTTTAAAATAATTTTAAAATTAAAAAATAATGAATTACCAATTCAAATTTGGGAGTAGTTTTAAATTGGAGTTTTAAAAATTATTTTAAAATAAAAAAACGAAAATAAAGAAATTAAAAATCTATATCTATATATTATTAAAAGGAGAGGATAAAGCCAACTCCTTAAGCCAAGTGGCATCATAAAAAAAAAGCCACATGGCATAATTAGTTACTAATTAGTTTTTAGTTAATAATTAGTTATTACCTATTACATTTAAATTTATATAACTATAAAAATGAAAATAATAAAAATTAAAAAACTACTATATATATATAT
>MU745830.1:8301-18486 GCA_026770625.1 Nicotiana glauca
GCTAGATGATTGATCTTGGCACTCCATTTTGACATTCCAAATCCACAGAAGTGCAGGTTGGTATGTAGTGCATTTAAACCTCTTGACAATGCGTCTGCTACTAGGATAAACAAAGTATGTGATAATGGGTCCCCTTGTTTCACACCCCTGGTTGATTTGAAAAAACCATGGGGCTGTCCATTAACCAGCACTGAGTACCAGTTATTAGAGACAACTCCAAATATCAGACTTGTGAACCTTTCTTCAAATCCCATCTTCCTTAACACATTTGTCAGAAAGAGCCAAGACAGTCTAACGTAAGCTTTCGTCATATCCAGCTTTAAGACAACATTAGGTCCTGCCTTAGTCCTTAGTTTGATATCTTTAACAATCTCCTGAGTTAGCAATACATTTTCTACTATGCTTCTCCCCTTGACAAATCCAGACTGTTATTCTGAGATCAGATTTGGTAGCATTCCAGCCAGCCTTTCATGTGTTACTCTTGCAAACTCTTTGTAGATGAAGTTGCTGAGGCTGATAGGTCTCATATTTGAAAATGTTTCAACCTGTTTGATTTTTGGCAGCAGTACTAGGTTTCTGTGAGTTATGTATCTGAGAAGGTCATGGCCATTAAAAAAAGCCTTTGTCATCTCAACTATGTCTTCCTCAATTATATCCCAGCAACAGCGGAAGAAGCATCATGTGAAACCATCTAGTCCTCCTGCACTCTCACCATTTAGCCCCAGTACTGCAAGTTTAATCTCCTCTCTTGTAGGAAGCTACATCAATGACATATTCTGGACACTGTATACCATTGAAGGTACGTTCTCTATTATTCTAAACTCTGTAGGAGGTGAACTTTCATGAAATTGGTTTTGGAAAAATATCACAGCCTCTTCTGCTATTTCAGTGTTTTCCTCCAACTAGTTTCCCTCTGAGTTTTGAATCCTTTTTAATTGGAGTCTCTTCCTTATACCATTCACTTGTACATGGAAAAATTTGGTATTCCTATCTCCATCCTGAAACCATTTCATACCAGTCATCTGCTTCCAAAACTCCTCTTCTAGGGCTAGGTATCTGATCAGTTCTGATTGAACTTTCTGCAGCCTTTGTCTGCTTTGTTGTGTAGGATTTCTTTCAAACTCTGCCTCATGAACCAGAATCACTTCCTCCAAGCTTGCAATTTTTTGAAAGATATCCCCATATGTATTCTACTCCATGAGGATAGAGATTTTTTCAACCTGTTCAGCTTCTGATTAAACATAAAGACAGGATCCCCGACAAAATCGACTTTCCAATCCAATTTCCACAATTCTTTTCTTCTTCTTTTTTCCAAAATTAAATAAAAATCTAAATTAAATCCTAGGACATAACTATCCTAAACAAAAATACTAATTACACCTAAATGATAATCATCACACTCAATTAAAATAGATTGGAAGAAAAACCACTAAAAATCCAGGTCTGATATTAAAAGGTGCACATTAAACTATTTTTTTTGTGATTTTTCCTTTTTATAAAATAACTCAATTACTCAATGAATCCTAACATGTCAACTTAAATCCTAAATGCAAATGCGCATATATTTTTGTATTTTTTTTATTAATTAAGATAACATAAACATGCACAAACACATGCAAGCCACTAATAGAAAATGCCACGAAAATCCATAAAATTGCAAATAATGAAAATAAATTATTATTTTTTTAAATTATGGGAGTCATTCATATAGGGAAAAAGTCATATGCTCACAGGGATCTACGTGGTGCGGTGGCTAGTAATTTCACCAAGGCTGAATGAGTCTGTGGTTATTGGCCACCCACCACAGAGGCCCATGACAGATCTCACTGCCATTCCATGGAATTACAGTAAGGCAGTAGTAACTTACAGGGGTAAAGAGATTTCAGGAGAAGAAAAGAAAAATAACCCGGCTGAGAAATACCTCAATCTGGAGGAAGTGAAGAATGCCTCGAAGAAGCATTTCCCACTGAAGAAATCAATGAATGCTGAAGAAACAGAAGAGTTTTTTTGAAAAATGAAAATGGTGGACTGCGAGATAAGTGACCAACTCCGGAAGTCCCCTGCTTAGGTCTCTTTGTTATCTCTGATAATGAATTCAACCGAACATCAGAAAGTATTGATCAAAACCCTAAATAAAGCATATGTACCCATTGAAACCACTGTGGAACAGCTAGAGAGGATGGCAGAAAGGTTTTTTGCAGTAAATCAAATCTCTTTCAGCAAGAATGATTTGCCCCTAGAAGGGGCCAACCACAATAAAGCCTTTTATCTGACAGTTAGATGTTGGGATATAATGTGAAAAAGGTCATGCTAGGTGGTAGTTATGGGGTAGATATTTGCCCTCTCTTAACGTTGCAACGAATGGAAATTGGTACTGAGAGAATCAGGCCCAATAACGTCTATGTACATGCCTTTGATGGCATCAAAAAGATACCATAGGCGAGATTGATTTGATTTGACTATTGGGCCGGTGGATTTCTAGGTGACCTTTCAAGTCCTGGACATGGATACTTCCTATAATCTCCTCTTGAGAAGAGCTTGGATTCACGCAGTAGGGGTTGTACCTTCTACTCTCCATCAGATGGTGAAATTTGAACATGAAGATCAGGAGATTATAGTCCGTGGGGAAGATGAGCAGTCGATTTACCCAGTCCGTGGTGATTCCTTGGGACGTCTTTGCAAAGAATCATCGAACATATCACTCTGGTTGCTAACGAGAAATTCTCTGGGGTAGGTTTCCAACCCATGCCAGCTTTCGAAAAATGGGCAGATAAAGGAAAGAACAATGGTTGGGTCTTGCCTCATCCGATTCCGCATCTTTATAGAACTTTTGTCATGCCCAAGTATAATGAAGAAGAGGAAGATGAATCCATCACAGCCAAGAAAATAAAAAAAATATGTGGGGCTATCAGGCAGATGTTGTATGAAACCCACACGGTCCAACCGGGAGAAGGCTCAAGCACCGCCGAGGTGCTAGTCATGGGACCCAATGCCAGGTTGCAAAATTTGAAGGCTACTCTGTTCCCAATCAGACGGGAATCCTGGTAGTCCAGTCCTGCCACTTTTTCTGCATCACAAGTTATTTCAGAGTGTAACTCGGATGTTATCTTTAATTTTTTTGTCTTTAATTTCCAATGTAAACCATATTATCTTCAAATTCAATGAAATAAAATCCATATATCATCGTTCAACTCTCTTTATTCTTTCTAATTTTGGTTACTTTTTCTTATTTCTTCTTTCAGTTCTAATAATGTGGCTTTAAATAATATGACATGCTTGCGGACTTCATACCTAGATCCAAACACGCTATCTAATTGTGAAATAATGAATCAAGAACCGGAATATGATGAAGAAGAGGTTCATATGGAAATAAACCGAGAATTGGAACGATTTGAGAATAAACCTAAGCTGAACTTAAATGAAACTGAGCCAATAATTTGGCTAGTTCTGAAGAACAAGGGATGCATTGATCCAACTTTTGTTCGAATTTAAAGATTTGTTTGCTTAGCCTTACGATGACATGGTCCTACGATGACATGCTAGGATTAAATATCGATTTGGTGGTCCAAAAATTGCCAGCTTGCCTCGATTATCCCCCTGTCCTGCTAAAGCAAAGGAAGTACAAAACTGATGTTAGTGACAAGATTAAAGAAGAGGTCACAAACAGTTGAAGGCGGGGGTGATCCGTGTGGTCCAATACATCATGTGGCTGACTAATATTGTTCCCATACCAAATAAAGATGGTAAAACTCGGGTGTGAATTGACTATCGAGATTTGAACAAAGCATGTCCCAAAGACAACTTCCCTTTGCCAAACATCCACATCCTCGTTGATAATTGTGCCAAACATGAGGTACAGTTTTTTTGTGGATTGTTATGCTGGGTATCATCATGTTTTAATAGATGAAGAAGATGCAGAAAAGATAGCATTTACAAAACCTTGGGGCACCTATTGCTACAGGGTTATGCCTTTTGGTCTTAAGAATGCCGGGGCAACTTACATGACATCCATGACTACCATTTTCCACGATATGATGCACCAAGACATCGAGGTGTCTGTGGACGATGTAATCATCAAACCCAGAACCAAGTAAGACCATATTCGGGACCTGAGAATGTTCTTTGAGCATCTAAGTAAGTATGATTTGAAGCTGAATCCAGCTAAATATGCATTTGGAGCTCCATTTGGCAAACTTTTGGGATTTATAGTCATTCGGAGGGCCATCGAGCTAGACCCAACAAAGATAAAGTCTATTCGGGATTTGCCTCCTCCAAGAAAAGAGAAAGAGGTCATGAGCTTGCTGGAGAGGTTGAACTACATTAGCCGGTTCATTGCTCAGTTGACTTCCACATGCGACCCCATCTTCAAGTGGTTAAAGAAAGACACAGTAATTAAATGGACGGACGAGTGTCAAAGAGTCTTTGACAAAATCAAAGATTACCTGTCGAACCCGCGAGTCTTGGTACCACCTGCACCTGGGAGGCCTTTCTTTCTGTATTTGACAGTCTTGGAGCATTCCTTTGGATGTGTCCTAGGACAACATGACATGACTAGGAAAATAAAGTAGGCGATCTAATATTTGAGCAAAAAGTTCACAAGTTATGAATCCAAATATACCCTGTTGGAAAAGACTTGCTGCGCTCTAACTTGGGTTGCTCAGAAGCTGAGGCATTACTTGCTGGCCTACATCACTTACCTCATTACCAGGTTGGATTTTCTGAAATACATATTCCAGAAGCCAATGCCCACAGGGAGGTTAGAAAAATGGCAGATCCTGCTCACTGAATTAGACATTGCCTATGTTACCCGCACGACAATGAAAGCACAGGCTTTAGCGGATCACCGGGCTGAAAACCCTGTCGATGATGAATACCAGCCCTTGAGCACTTACTTACCGAATGAAGAGGTACACTCAGTTAAGATAATATCATAAGACACCAATTATTGGAAAATGTTCTTCGATGGAGCTGTGAATGCAAAAGGCATTAGAATTGGGGCAATTTTGATCTCACCCACCTGTCAACATATCCAGCCACAACCCGGCTTCGGCTTTTCTTCACAAACAACATTGTCGAGTATGAAGCCTGCATTATGGGGATGAACATGGAAATCAACCAAGATGTCGGAAAATCATTAATCATGGGAGATTCGGATTTGATTATCTAACAAGCTCAAGAAGAATGGGAGACCCGAGATGTTAAGCTTATTCCCTAAAGGCAACATGTGGAAGATCTTAGTAAACAGTTCAAGTAAGTCGAGTTCAAGTACATTCCTCGTTTTCCAAATGAGTTGGCTGATGCACTCGCTACTTTGGCCTCGATAATGCCAAATCCAGGAAATGTCGACATTGACCGTTGGAAATCCAAATCCGGGAAAGGCATGGTTACTACAATACTGTAACACTCCTCAAAATTATAAAAGTTTCAAGATACACAAATTATAGAATTAAATTATTATTATTATTATTATTATTTTTCTTTCCTATAGTGAATATATATATATATATATATATATAAACACATAAATAATTAGATATACAATTAGGAAAATATTAATAATATTAATATTATTAATTATTAAAAGTGGGTATCATTAATTACTAGTTAAGTCAAAAAAAAGGGGGAAAACAAATAAATTAATAAAACAAAACAAAACAAAAGGCTTAAATCCTTATAATGAGAATGACGTACTTCTCATTCAGATAGGCAAAACGACAGAAGCCTATTTCGAACAAACAAAACAAGAAAAAAGAGGTGGAGAACACAGAAACACAGACGCATGGTTTGAAGCAGAGGCAATCTGAAATTGCTCGAAAATCGTAGGGTTCTTTTCAAACCACTAATCCTTGAACTCAAGCATATAAAATTCTCTATTAATAATTATCCTACCGCGGTAATAGGTAAATATTGAATAGTTATTTTCCTGCTTCCTCTATATCAACAATAAATTTCATATTTAGGTGTAGTACTTTAAAATTGATTAAAATGCACTGGTTGTTGTAGAATCAATTGTTTGACTGGTGTCAATTGGACTGGGGCCTACGTATTGGATCAAGAAGTTTTGAGGTGAGTTGATATAACCTTTAGCAAAGTGGTTTAACTCACAAAAATATGCATACAAGGTGTTTGTTGAATTGGCTAAAAGAGTGAATATTTAGAAATTTTTTGTGTTGAAGTGAGTGAAGTTCCTATTAGCTTAGAATTATTTTTTTGTTAAAGTTAGATGATTTATTTTGATATGTGTTCATAAATTTTCAGAATTTTGTGTTATTCTTGTATGCCATTTTCGTGTTGAAAATTGTGTTATTCTTGTATGCCATTTTCGTGTTGAAAATTCATGAAAAAGCAAGAATATTTAGAAATAATTTTTAATATTTACTTCATTTTTATGCCATACATTACATTTAAGAATTTTATAATGAGTATATTTGCAAGATTTAGACTTGAAAAGTCAAAAGAAGAAGTTTTAGAAAGAAATGATTTTTGGGAGTATCCTTTATTCTGAGAAGGGGTCATCATCCATGCCGAGGGTCCTGACCAAGGCGTTGACTTCCTGAAACTACTTGTGCCAAAGTAGGGAGCACACGAGCCGAGGGTCTCATTGCTGAGAAATTACTTAGCCATGCTAAGGTATGATATATGAGCGCTGAGAACCATGAAGCGAGTGGCACCTCGTGGAATGGGCTTATTCGATCAGGTTGGGATCAAACCTGTGCCGATCACACGGTGACTGAAACAGAATTAAGTCGGTATAGTTGAAACTCCCAAAGTATAAAGTGAAGTATTATTTTTTATAAGAAAGAAAAAAAAAGAATTTCTTTTAGAATATTCAAAAACTGCTATTATGTAATTATTCCAAATTATTCTTATAAGCTTTAGGTTTTACAAGAATTTAGAACCCTTGCTCGTAATGTATATGTTATTAAAGTTTCACCCAATGTTGTTGAGACTCACTGAGTATAATGGATAGTACTGACATTCTCTTTTGGGAACCTACGTTGGTGTGCGGTATAACGTAGGAATTGGATTTGCAGGCGAGCAGGCTACGAGTTAGGACTTCCTTCTCTTCTAGTGCTATTCGTAAGCTCCGCTTTTGTTCGTGGAGTATTCCTTAGAGTCATCTCTATTTAGTTATTTCTTTGTAACTTAGAGAACTGGCCAGGAAATTCTCATGTCCTGAGCAGTGCGTCAGTTTATCATTAGAGGCTTCATAGACATAGTCGTTGGGTTAAGATTTAGATGTTTTTGATAAAAACTTAGCAGTATTTCATTGGTTACTATGAATAAAGTTTTGGAGTTGATTTATTTAAATATTTAAATTAAACAAAATTATTTTGTTAGAGTATTGCCTTGTTGTATATAAAGTTTGAAGATATAATAGATTTGATAAGCAGAGATGGCTCGCTCGTTCATGTTTAGTCATCGAGTGTCGGTCTCGGCTTATTCAGAAAATGGGTCATGACAAATACGGTTGAGATGGAACCAAATTTTCAGCCATGGCATCATGATGTCAAGAGATTTCTGAAAACTAAAGAATATCTTGATCAAGCCAGTCGAGATCAAAAGAGAACCATTAGATGACTTGCAAGTGGTTTTTTCCTGAGCATTGAGGTCTTATACAAAAGGACTCCGGATATCAACTTGTTAAGATCTGTTGACTCTGAAGAGGTCAGAAGAATCATGTATGAAGTGCACGCAGGAGTGCGTGGGCCCCACATGAATGGGTACGTTTCGGAAAAGAAGATTCTTCGAGCAGGCTATTACTGGATGACTATGGAAAATGATTGCTTCAGTTTTGTCCAGACATGTCATTAATGTCAGGTGCACGACGACTTGATTCATGCACCACCTATAGAACTGCTTCCCATGTCAGCACCTTGGCCATTTGTTGCTTGAGGAATGGACATCATTAGGCCGATCGAGCCAAAATCTTCAAATGGACACAAATTCATATTGGTCACAATCGACTACTTCACAAAGTGGGTCAAAGCAATTACTCTCAAATCTGTCACTAAGAAAGCAGTGGTAGACTTCATGCACTCGAATATCATATGTCATTTTGGTATTCCTACAACTATCACTATGGATAATGCTGCAAACTTGAATAGTCACTTGATGAGGGAGATATGTGAGCAGTTTAAGATCACGCATCGAAATTTTACCACTTATCGGCCCAAAGCCAATCGTGTTGTAGAAGCAGCAGACAAAAATATCAAGAAGATTTTGAGAAAAATGATCCAAAGTTCTAGGCAATGGCATGAAAATTTGCCATTTGCATTTTTTAGATATCGCACTACTGTGCGCACATCAGTCGAAGCACCCCCGTATCCTTTGGTTTATGGAATTGAAGCCGTGATACCCACAGAAGTTGAAATCCCTTTTCTTCGGATCATTGTTGAAGCTGAATTAGAGGGCAGTGAGTGGGTCAAAACCCGTCTGGAACAGTTAACCCTGATTGATGAAAAACGAATGGCCGCTGTCTCCCACGGGCAGTTATATCAACAAAGAATGGGCCGTGCCTACAACAAGAAAGTGTAGCCTAGAAACATTAAAGTGGGGCAACTCATTTTGAGACGTATTCTATCCCACCACCAGGAAGCAAAAGGAAATTTTTCTCCTAACTAGAAAGGACCATACTTTATCAGAAAATTGTTGCCAAAATGGGCTTTATACTTGGGAGACATCGAAGGGATGACCCCGAAACAGCTGTAAATACAAATGCAGTCAAAAGGTACTATGTCTAATCCTTCTGCAGCAACGACATTATCCGATTGGGATGACAAAGTCTTTCATTCTGGCTACCCCAAACACTCCAATCCTTTCCTAACCCTTTGAGTCGGTTACCTTCCCTTCATTACCCTCTTTGGAACTTGATGATGTTAGGAAAAAAAAACCACAAAACAACAAAACAAAATATTTTTTTCTTGAACTACGTTTGACTTGATTCCAAAAGGATACATAGGCAGCCTCTCTCTGGGGTTCAGTCACACCAAAATAAAAATATGAAGTCCCCTAAAAAGTGAAACTGGGAGTGACGATCTACCTGAACGATTCCAAAGTTGTGATTTGATCCAAGTTCTCTTTACCTAAACCTTGTCCAAGTCCTTCTGATCAATCAGTGGAAGGTGTTCAAAATTGGGGAACGCACTTTTTTGGATACGATGCAATCAAGATGAGAGAAATAAAATGAAAGCGTCGTATTGGTGAAGACCCATGGGTACCATAAGTCGACAGTGAGAAGAGAAATTGAAAACGATAGAGACTTGTTAGTGAAAACTCATTAAAAGCACTATAAGGCGACGGTCAGAAGATAAATAAGAGAGGTCAATTGGTAAAAACCCGCAAAGGGCACCGTTGATCGAAAAGAAGAAACCCCTCACCACCATTGGCACAGAAAGAGTCCTAGAAAGGTTTCTCGATTTTTAAAACTCGGGTAGCAATGGGTTAATGAGAAGTTGAATAGTTGTGCAAATCAGGTATCCACTCCATAAAGCATGACATGCCTATTGAAGGCTAAATGCACTCCAGATAAGTCCTTCTTTCCTCCCTGAAAGGGACATTTCTCCTTAAATTCACTTTCTTGTCCTTTGTTTACTTTTCTATGTATCCCTTTCGACCTGAATCTATTCCAAGAAGAAAAGATGGCAAGATTGGTTTTACAATATCTGCTTAATAAAAGCCAAGTCCAAAGAAAAGTACCCAGCCTCAGCGGGTGCATCAAGTCGATCCCGACTGACCATGATGGCCAATGCTCCGAAGTCAAAATTATTGAAAATGAAAAGAGAATCCAAAGTCAAAAGCCCTTAGAGGCAGAATAAGGTAAAAGGGCCAAAACCCCACATGGGTGAACCGTCATGTGAAATTTTGGAAAAGTTGAGTTCCTCGATTTTATGAGACAGATTAAGCTTAAGAAAAACCAGCAAGCAGTAGAGTTTCTCACCAAAAGAGTTGAGCCGAGATCAAGTGATAAAAAAATTCAAGGCCACAAAACCAACCACCATTTCAAACAAACAATTATTCTCTGTTTGAAAATTTTGAAACAGATGCAATCCAAAGCCACCGTACAAGAAGCACGTGCAACCAAAAAAGGAAAAAGAAATGTGCAAGATACAGAAAAAGCTTTGCAGCAACAATCCATAAAAAAGGAAGTCCACTCCAAATTTTTCCGCATTTACTCATTCTATG